>JAEMBS010000776.1:0-11000 GCA_018467065.1 Ephestia elutella | reverse complement strand
ATAGAAATGCCAATAAATACACTTTTCACAGGTAAATGTTGTTTACAATAGTTGAATTTCAGTGGGCTTGTTCTGTTGATATACATCGATAGTTCGTCTCAATGATGTATTTTTCGTGTATTATATTGTTTTCTTTTAAGGAAATGTATCATAGCATATTAAAAAGAACTATTTAAGATAATATTGAGTAAATAAATATTGGCATTTTTCGAGGCAATTGCTAGGGTGGGGCCAGTACCGGAGGTGTAATTATCGATAAAAAATTTCAAAACAACATTTTCGGTTCAATATATAACTGAAAACTAGTTCCAAACTTAGAAAAGGTGCATTTATCGTCAAGTACAGTTTGCAAACAATATTTTTCTTAGTTAAGTACGTATGTACTCTTCGATTTCAGAATAACCACTGATGGGCAACGACGCCATACTTGGCTTCAAATTATTAATAACGAAACTTGGACCCCAAATGAAGGATCTCGAATATGTAGTCGACACTTCGACATCAATGACTTCTACATTGCTGGTGGCAAGATACTATTTAAAAAATCTGCTATCCCAACTAAGTTTGTTCCCGTTAGTACAGTGTGCAGAGCAAGTACGCTCTGCTGCCAGAAAATGTGCGCAGAGAATCCGGACAAACGAGGCGGGAAGAATTCTGTACCGGAACTTCACCGGGAAAAAACCACCGGTAAAAATAAGTACCGGGAAAAAATCTCCACGCGACACCACGCTTGTCCGACTAGAATCTAACCTAACCTATACGCAGTCTGCTACCACTATAGCTTATAAAGGGAGCTATAGAACCCTATGTACTAATAACTAAATAACTAAAAATTCAAACCACTTACCAAACTGAATCTTCTTAATCTTCGGATCCAACTTCGAGTGTCTTCGGAAGAGGAGGGGGTTGTTCCCTAAATCACCCAACCTACCCCATGAGATCTCAATCCCCAGAAAAAATACCTGTCTTTCTTCTAGAAGGTTCACTCGGCAACAGGATTCGGCGTCTCCAGGCAGCCACAGGTCACGTCTCACAAGAAAAAGTCACAATAACAGGGTTTTTCACAAACACAACCGTTCAATAGTTATTTAACAAAAGGAAGCTCACAATTATAACTCAAATCAGTTATTACAAACAAAATTAACGCCACGCCGCGCGACTTCAAAATCAAAATGCAACAAAGATGGTGGCTATATCACCGCGATATTTCCTGCGACACGGCCTCGTGTGCGCACGTTCCAAGGACGACTGAATGTCGACGGCCGGAAGCCGTCGCGCAATGTTGCCAGCAGGCAAAACAAAGGCCTGCTATTCACGGCACAGCACCCGCTCAATGCAATGCTTAGATTTAATAAACATCAACAAGTTTATTACAAACATCCCCCCGTCCCGGTCTGAGAAGCAGACCGCTAGCTTACTCTACGGGAAGGCGGGCGAGAGAGGTCACAGCTCTCCTTAAAATCGAACCGTCGACTAACACCTCAGCCACACGCGGAGTGCCATCTCCGCCAAGAATCAAACGTAATATGCGAGCTCGTCGCCAAAGCAATGAGGGCAAATTTGCCTCTTTTAACAATACTAAATCACCCTCCCTGGGAGGCTCAGTCCTGTCTGTCCACTTCACTCTTTGCTGCAGCAAATGCAAATATTCAAGCGACCAGCGACGCCAAAAGTCCTGGCTCATTTGCTGCAACATTTGAAAACGCGACAACCGATATACGCGTTCGTCCTTCCACGGGTATTCGGGCAGGGCATTCAAAGGCCCTCCCACCAAAAATGACCAGGGGTGAGAGCTTCCAAGTCATTTGGATCTGGAGATAGCGGACAGAGAGGACGAGAGTTGAGGACCGCCTCAACTTTACAAAACACTGTGGCCAGCTCTTCAAAAGTTAGAGCCGTTTCTCCGATAATGCGGCGGAGGTGGGTCTTTGCGGATTTCACAGCCGCTTCAAAAATCCCTCCCCAATGGGGGCAACTTGGGGGACTAAACTTCCAGGTTATTCCCCTTTGGGCAGCAATTTGACTTAAACTAGTACAATTTTTATCAATAAACACAGAAACATCCTTAAGATAATTTACAGTTCCCTTATAGTTTGTGCCATTATCAGACCTAATAAGGGAAGGTAGACCTCGACGCGAAACAAAGCGATCCAACGCGGCGACGAAGGCCTCCGTAGTCAGAGCCGATACCACCTCCAAATGGACAGCCTTGGTGGCCAAACAAACAAATACACACAAATAGCCCTTCACAATACGGGCATTACGAAAGGGAGAAGCCTTGATCGAAAAGGGACCGGCAAAATCGGTTCCAACGCCGTCAAACGGTCTCGAAGGTCGGATTCGATCAGCGGGCAAATCACCCATCTGTGGTTGCATCGTGGATGCCTTCAACCTATAACATGCAATACATCGAAACAGGACACTACGGATTGCTCTTCGGGCAGACAATATCCAAAATTCGCGTTGCAAAATAGCCAACAAAGCATTGCACCCAGCATGGGCGTTACGAATGTGTCGATCAGACACCAAAAGCTGCACCAAGGGTCCGCCCTTGGGCAACAGCAGAGGATGGCGAGTCTCATATGGAAGATCCGCCTTCCGGAGCCTGCCTCCAACCCGAAGAAGCCCATCCGAGTCGATGTACGGGTTCAAACGAGCGACCGCGCCCTTCAACTTAGCGCGTCCGTCGCGCAAAATACGAAGCTCTGACTCAAACCGTCCAGTCTGCACGACACGGACCCAATGCAACAATGCGCTCCGGCGCTCTTCTGCACCTGCAATCGGCTCCAACCGCTTTGCCTGTGGGTTTCTACAATTATGTATGAAACGCTTAATCCAACTGGTAACACCCAGAAGCTTATCCAAACTGCTATACCGAGCAAGTAGCCAATCCGGCTCCGACGTCGTCTCAGCGACTACAGCATGTACACGGAGCCCAGTCAAACTCAAAGAAGTAACATCTGTCTGACAGACAGGCCAAGATGTTTCTGATCCCATCAGCCACTCTGGACCCCACCAGAGCGGGTGTGACACCAATTCTGGTGCCGTACAACCTCGGGAAGCTACAGTCCGCTGGGTTAAGCTCTCCCGGCACATGTCTCCATGTTATATCAATTCCGATATTCTGGATTTGGGAAACCCGATTTCCCACAAAAACCTCCAAGGTATGTGGGGCCGCGCGCAACCATGCAAGCGCGACCTGGCTATCCGACCAGGCGAAGATGTCCCGTATCTCGACCGTGGCCGCCAGCTCACATGCAACGTGATGCAACAATTTAGAGAGAAGGTGAGCTCCACTCAACTCAAGCTTGGGAATAGTCAGCCTAGTCCTGATGGGGGCGACCTTGCTCTTCCCTAACAAAAGCGAGACATTGACCCGGCCATCGGCGTCAACTGTCCGCATATAGACTGACGCGGCGTAGCCTCGCTCCGACGCGTCACAAAAGCCATGCAGGCTGGCTCGATATTTCCCGGGTGGCAATATTCGACGAGGCAAGGCAATCCGATTGACTTCCTTAATCGATGAAAACAACTCGAGCCAATCATCCAATGGAGAGCCAAACAGCGGCTCGTCCCACGAGACGCCCAAAGTCCAAAGTCTCTGAAGAAGACACTTCGCAGAGAATATCACTGGACTGATCCAACCGCTTGGATCAAACATACGAGCTATTACGGACAACACCGTTCTCTTAGTCCAGACCTTTGGTATTTCCAAGTCCACTTGGAATGTGAAAATATCGGTTAGCGGCTGGTACTGCATGCCCAGCACCGCTATCCTGTTGGGATCATCCACATCCTCAAACAGGTGAGGGTTCTGTTGGTGATCCTCCGGGATCCCTTCTAGAACTTTAGGCTCATTGGACAACCACTTACGTAGCTCGTAGCCACCTGTCTTCAATATTTCGATCAATTCATCCCGCAGTAGGAGGGCCTCCTCAATACTTTGGGCTCCGGTGCACACGTCATCAACATACAAGTCACGTGACAGCACGGAAGCCCCACGGGAAAGCGGATCCGTTCCCGCTCTGCCAATTCAAGCAATGATCTGATGGCGATATAGGGACTAGATTTCAAACCATACGTGTTTGTGTTGAGTTCATACACCGTCACAGGATCCTCAGGGCGCTCACGCCAGAGTATCAACTGGAATCGCCTGTCCTCAGGATGTATGACTGTCTGGCGGAACATCATCCGGATGTCCGCACCAAAAACCACTTGATGTCTTCTAAAGTTCAAGATGATGTCAATTATGTCCCTATGCAATTTGGGACCCGAATGCAAACACAGATTCAACGAAACCCCGTTCGAAGTGGGTGCGGACCCATCAAAGACAGTCCGCAACTTGCCTGTTGAGGCCTTCACCACCGCGTGGTGGGGCAAAAAATAATGCTCAGTTGAGCTCCAATCAACTCGAGCCGGAGACATGTGACCCACATCCTCGTACTCGCGCATAAATTCAATATATTTATCGCGAAGTACGTGGTCACGCTGCATGCGTCGCTCCATGGACAGCAGTCGTTTCTCCGCAAGCGCCCTACTTTGCCCTAGGCTAGGACGAGAGGCAACAAAAGGTAACCTAGTTACAAACCGACCGGAGGGCAACCTCTCCGTGGTCGATCGAAAAAGGGCTTCGCACTCAGCGTGTTCCGGATCCATCCTGGAACTCATAGGTGGCTCCTCCACCTCCCAAAACCTTTGCATGGTCTTGGCCAAGGACGCAGATGCGACGACCGGTGGCTCCTCCACGGTGCTATTATCAAACACAGGGCCCATCAGGGCGAAACCAAAGATAGTAGACACTGCCATCAGTGAAGACGAACCCAGAGCCTTCTGTGTACCCAACAAAATCCAACCCAATACGTCCGAGCCCAGGAGCAAGTCCACTGGGCCGGGATGAAAGACAAAGGGGTCGGCCAAATCCAGACCCGAAACCAAAGACAACACACCCGGCGGTATGTCTGTCGAGGGGTGCCAACCACAATGGTATCCATTACCATAGCCGAAGTCGTGATCCTCATTGTGGAGGACTTCAGCGAAGAAAAGGTGACAAGTGTCCGGCCCGTCAGACACTTCACTTGTATGCCACCAACTCCAAGAAGTGGCACAGGCGAGTCCTCCACGACTAAACCTAACTGGTGTGCCACTCGAGTGGTAACCAAACTGCTTTGAGCCCCTGAGTCCAACAGAGCTCTCAAATTAATGGCTTCCCCCCCACGACCCCATACGCGGACCACCGCGGTAGGGAGCAGAACCGTCCGCGGCTCTGTCCCAGCAAGGGAGCAAGCTAGTTACGGGCTCCCCACTCTCTCCAAACCAGGGGCGCGCCACTGACCCGGATAGTATGGCGGGCGAGTGCACATCCCCATCTGAGGGGGGGCATAACCCGCGGCCCGGCCATACATATGGTACACGGCGGGTGGTACTCCAGCCGTGGGTACTCGTGCAGCGGCGGAGAAAACCGCTGCGGCTGCATGGTGTTGGGTATTGGTAACCCGCGTGGAGGGGGTGTCCCCACTCTCACGTCCGATCTAGGGCCCCCGCCCATGGGGGCCCTATCCGGGGCCTGGCCAGCCACATACTGGCCATGACCTTGGGGCGCGTGGTCCCGGTCCGCCAAGACCCGCGCAGGTACGCGACCCCCTCCCGAGGGGGTGCGACGAGCGAAGCCGCGTCCTCCCGTCCGATGGTGGAGGGCTTCGCGCAGGAGCGCCCCCGCCCATAGGGGACCCCTGCCTCAACATCCGGGGGCCATCCCCGTTCCGGTTCATGCAGAGCATCACGTGGTGCAGCCCACGGCATGCACTGCATGGTATGGCCCTGGGACAGTCACGTGCATAGTGACTGCCCAAACAATAAAAGCAAAGTTCATGCCGCTTTGCCATGCGGCGCCTATCTTGTACTGGCAGTCTCTGCCAGTCCCTGCATTGCAGCAGGCTGTGGCCCATCCGGCCACATTGCAGGCAGTCCGCGTCCCTCGCGACTGCTGCCGTGTGTGCAACCCGCACACCAGCTCCACGCGGTGGCGGTTGCCGTCCCTGTTGGGGCTTACCTCTCCATGAGGGTTCCAAGGGCCTACGTTCAGGCGCTCTGGATGGCGCTGAGTCCGTCATGGTATTCTCAGCGGCCCGTGCCTCAAACTCCAAAAACTTCACCAAGTCAGTGAATGTTGGTAGGGTGGTGCTATCCCGCTCCGCATTCTCGCGCTCAAATCGCGAGCGGATGTCATTGGGTAATTTGCCCAATACAATGTGCACCAACAAAAAAGACCATTGGTCCACCGGCAGCCCCAGTGTGCGGAGCGCGTTACAGGCCACTGTAACGGGCGTGAGCAACTGCAGGCGCAACTGTGCCCTGTTGGCCACCTTGGGCAGGGCCATCAACTGTGCGGCGTGCGCATCCGCTAACAAACGTAAGTTTTGGTAGCGGGGAGTTCAATAACTCCCAAGCCGTATCGTACTGGTCGTCCTCCACCCGGAGGTGCTGGATGAGCGACCGCGCTTCATCCTCAAGAGTGGAGAGGAGGTAGGCCATCTTCTGGGCCTTCGACACTTCCTGTCGTGCTACGACCAGGGACTCAAACCATATTTTTATATGCTACCCACTCCTCCATCCTACCCCCAAAGTGGGACAGCTGAAGGGTGGGGAGCCGACCAGTAACCGCTGGTCCTTCCTGTCTAACAGGTGTGCCGAGGGGCCGGTCCCGCCAGCCTGCTCTCGCCCTTATTGCGGTCACCGTCTCCCGCGAATATCATCGTGCAGACTCAGGATCTGGTCCATGTCACGCCATGTGACCTGCGTAGAGCCTCCGGGGCAAGTTCGGCTTCGGTAAGCACCACCGCATGGCCGCTTCCAGCGCTAATCAATCGTGAGTGGGTGATCCGCTCTTAGCAGTATGGCGCCCTCCCTGTCCTTCCGGGACAGGAGGTCCTCCGGCCGTCACAAACCATCTCCAATTCGTTGGCGAAAGTGTCGTCTTAGCATTGGAGACCTTCTGCCATGTCGCGTCAAGTCACAAAACAAAAAAATAACAAAAAGGTAAATAAAAAACAACAAAAATCAAACAACTACACGAAGAACCGCGGTAGGTATGAGAATGGCACAAACCCGGAACGCACGGTACAAACCGCAAACAAATACAAAAAAGGTTACAAATATTCTTATACAAACAAACTAAGAAAAATCTAATAATTTTTACAAACAATTAATTATTTTTTACAAACGAACAAATGGAGGGTAGATAAACTACGCTCTGCTACCAGAAAATGTGCGCATGCGCAGAGATTCCGGGCAAACGAAATGGCGGGAGGGTTCGGTACCGAAAAATTTACCGGGTAAAAAAAATACCGGTAAAAAACCTCGACCCGACACACTACGTCTGTCCGACTTAACCTAACCTAACCTATACGCAGTCTGCTACCACTGTAGTTTACAACGGGAACTACAGAACCCTGTATATTAAACCTAACTTAATAGCTACAACCACCCACAAACCCAAGGGTCACTTACCAAACTCAATCTTCTGCTCTTCGGATCCAATCTTGAGTGTCTTCGGAAGAGGAGGGGGTTGTTCCTAAAATCACCCAACCTACCCCATGAGATCTCAATCCCCCGAAAAAATACCTGATCCGTCTAGCAGTTCCACTCGGCAACAGATTTCGGCGTCCCCAGGCAGCCACGTTTCGCATCTCACAAGAAACAGTCAAAGTAAAAGGTTTCACAAACACAAATGTTCAATAGTTATTTAACAAACAGGACATTCACAAATATAACTCAAACTAGTTAACAAGCAAAAGACGCGAGACCTCTCCGCGTATTAAAATCAAACCGATATGTCAGGACAAATGGCGGCCGTCCGCCATGCCATTCACGCGAGCAATTTTATGCGGCGCGGCACTCCCCGCGCGATGTCCAAACAATACTGAATTCAAAATGGTCGCTCGCGACTGCCGACGCCGGCCGAGCGGGCGACGACGCTACTAATATGAAACTACCGCACGCGCTAGAATATTACGGCGGCGAACGGACAAAACAACATAGATTTTATTACAAACACTATCGTTAGTGCGATAGTATCGAAACTAATACTATCGATAGTATCGTTAGTATCGGTTATCATCAATATTGGCAAACTTTTAGCTATTAATACAATCGATAGTATTGATACTATCAATACTATCGATAGGCCTATCGATAGTGTGACTATTTTTCAAGGTCACAATACTATAGTACGGGAAGATTAGACATTAACCTCAAAATATATAACATAGTTTTGATTTTTGGCACAAGTGTTCATCAGAGTCCTAGAATCATTTCCTCAAAAGTCCCCGGCCCTAGGGTACCGGTTGCCTCCCCTCCCCCTCTCAAATGTGTCCCTGACCGTCGTTTTTCTTTATTTTCTAAAAAACTATCAGAGATAAGAAAAAAACTGTCAATGAAAAGAATAAACATCATTAAATCCATACTTCCATACTAATATTATAAATGCGAAAGTTTGGATGTGAGTTTGTGAGTTTGTGAATTTGTGAGTTTGTGAGGATGTTTGTTACTCAATCACGCAAAATCTACTGGACGGATTTCGATGAAATTTGGTACAGAGGTAGATAATGACCTGGAATAGCACATAGGCTACTTTTTATTCCGGGAAAAAGCACTGTTCCCGTGGGAAATTCACGCGGGCGAAGCCGCGGGCAAAAGCTAGTTATCTATAAAATGGTTTTTAGTTCATTCCGATAGGACTAATAGTTTTGGATTTATGTCTATATATCCTGCACGAAAAAAATGTTTTTTGCAAAATCTTGGTATTTGTACTGATTTTATACAAAAACCACTGAAGTTATGATAAAGTGGTATAGAGGAGAATTAATGATAATAAATTTATCGCTACAACAAGACCAATATTATTGTTGCACGTGCCTTAGTTCCTGAATAACAGCTCGTGACGTCTGGCATCACATGTAACCCTTTAACTCAGTAGTGAGCCATCTACGTAAAAAATAACCGCAAACCGATGTACAGTATTTAAATTTTGTACACGGATTCAGAACCGGCTCGTCAAGCCCTTTCATTTGATATCACACACGATATATTTTTGATGAAAAAAAATTCAAATCCCATAATAAGAATTTAAAAAAATGATGACGTCATTACTTCCCTCCTAAGGGGGGGAGATTTTCAGGAACCACCACTTGAAATCTTTGTTTTCACCTAATGTACCCGTGTATCAAATTTTAATTATAGTAAGCCGATTTGCGGTTATTTCTTACGTAGCTGGCCCACCACAGAGGCTAATGGGTAACATGTGATGTTAGACGTCGTGAGCTATTATTCAGGAACTAAGGCACGTGCAACAATGATATGGGTCTTGTTTTATAGATAAATTTATTAACATTAATTCTCTTCTATACCACTTTATCATAACTTCAGTGGTTTTTGTATAAAATCAGTACAAATACCAAGATTTTGCAAAAAACATTTTTTTCGTGCAGGATATCTATACTAATATTATAAATGCGAAAGTTTGGATGTGAGTTTGTGAGGATGTTTGTTACTCAATCACGCTAAATCTACTGGACGGATTTCGATGAAATTTGGTACAGAGGTAGATAATGACCTGGAATAGCACAAGGCTACTTTTTATCCTGGGAAAAAGCACTGTTCCCGTGGGAAATTCACGCGGGCGAAGCCGCGGGCAAAAGCTAGTATAGACATAAATCCAAAACTATCAGTCCTATCGGAATGAACTAAAAACCATTTTATAGATAATTTAATGATGTTTATTCTTGTCATTGACAGTTTTTTCCTATCTCTGATAGTTTTTTAGAAAATAAAGAAAAACGACGGTCAGGGACACATTTGAGGGGGGAAGGGGGGTCAACCGGTACCCTAGGGCCGGGGACTTTTGAGGAAATGATTCTAGGACTCTGATGAACACTTGTGCCAAAAATCAAAACTATGTTATATATTTTGAGGTTCTACTATTGACAATACAATCGTTTCAACACCATTGACAATACTATCGATAGTCAAGCAACACTATTGCTTGCTGCAATGCAACACTACACTATTTTCTTTCGATTGATTGATGAAACGTCGGAGACGTCGTCGATTTTTTGATCTAATTTGAATTTAACTATATTATATCTCTTGATTTCATCTCTTCTCTACAAGTCTGTTTGAAAATTGAATAGACTGGCACGAAGAACTGACAATGTCGTTGTTTCGCAAACCGAAGAAGATTCACCAAAGGCGTATGTTTACCGCTGACGATGATGAAGATGGTGATCCAGAGCCACCACCGCCGCCAATTATCAGCTACAAAAAGGAAAACAAGCCTGTTAAGCCTAAGAACACTGCCTTGTTGAGTTTTGCTGACGAGGGTGAGTCTTATGGAATTTGTAATTGACAGGTTCATTGTTATTTTCGAGGTTACAATGACGCTGGTCAGTCTATTCATAATGCGATTTTATTAGGTTTTTGTTCATAGCTTCAATAAAGTTATCTATGTAGTAGGTACTTGTCTTTCTGGTTGTTTTTTTTTATAAAATCTTCTGCATCTACTTGGGTCTCTCACATAATGTATGTAAAATAGAAGGCTATGGCAACCCTCCCAAACAACATTGCCACGAAAATAATTAGGGAATGCAAAAAGACTCTTACAAAGTAATGAACATTTGTAATAATTTTTCAGAGGAAGAAGCCGAGGAGTTCAAAGTCAAGAAGTCATCGCAGAGCAAGCGTCTCGCCAAGCGACGGGAGAAGGAGAAACGCAGGCCCCCAGATGGTGATAGTAATAAATATGACAATAACGGTGATGAGGTAATGTTCAAATGTTATGTATGTTGTTATGAACATCCATTTACTTTATGGCAATATGTATATTTATAGATTGCCTGACACTCAAGATTATCCAATTTTTTATGATTGTATAATCTTGAACAACATCTGAAGACAACTCATAATCTCTGTATCATTCCCAAGGATATTTTTTATGGGTTTCCATT
>JAEMBS010000775.1:0-11000 GCA_018467065.1 Ephestia elutella | reverse complement strand
ATTGGGGGGGAGTTTTGCCTAGCAGCGGGAGCAGGACATCGATAGCTAAGAAAAAAAGAAAACATATACCTACTCCTTTGTTACGTCTGGAACTAACAAAAGGAAGTCCAAAAAAACACATTCAAAATGACCGTAGCCGAGCAAAATCGAGGCAGAATTTTATTATAAAACGGGGCAAGTTGAAAGTAAGCAGACAGTGATAGTTAAGTGCTTAATGTATCCGTAGAGGGCGCTGTGGAGCTTGGAAATTGAAATTGCTTAAGGTACGGTTGCGATAAATACCTTCCTTGCGATCGATATTATCAAATAATAAAAATAATTGATTGTTTTAAAATCTCTAAACAATTTTTCAAATATGAACAAATATTTATCTTAAGACACCAAATGTTTTTATCAAAAATAGGTACCTACGTGGAATGGCTAAGGAGCTATTGGTGTTAGGGCTATTAAAATCTCTCTCGGTCGGCTCTTTGGGATGGGAGGAATACCTCACGTTATCAACGCATAATAATATAAATGAAAGCATTTTTTTTATAAAAGGGTGTCGAATGATGTCGTATGTCGTTGCTGAGATCGAAGTCATCTTTACTAACATAATAAAGCTAAAGAGTGTTTATTTGTTTGTTGAATGGCCTAATTTTTAGAGCTAGACTAATAAGTCCGATTTGAACCACATAAAAAAAGGCACAACTAGTTGTGCATATAACAACTATGTTTGAAAGAATGCTTTGCCATTGCCCTCTCCTTTTCACAAACATCATTTACTAGAGGGTTTCCATAAGATGTTTTTTTACCAGAAGCCAGCATGATAGTCAAGGGAACGAGGAAACAAAACAAACGAAGAAAAAGATGCTTAAAAAGGGACAAAGAATAGTCGAAATAATGAAACTGCCCCTTAAACAAAGTCCACTTTATGAGAGTTATTCAGTTTTAATATTTTGCAGTGAAATAAGCTCTAATGGCGAGCGTTTATGACAAAACCTTTCGTTAGACCGTGTTCTAGAGCAGAGGAGCCTATTAAAATAAAAATCTGGGCTTCAATTTTATTTAATAGGTAGAAGAAAATGGAAATAATAAAGGATTTGTTACACTGAAGCCCATTATACTTCCAACTTGTGAGTTGAGTAAGATGTTTATTAGTCTTTTATTGTGATACGATTTAGATATACATCATCTTCTTCCTATACATAAAAGAGCTTAAGCTGTTATCGGTACTATTACGTGGAATGTGACACACAAAACGACGTTCTTTTAGCTGGGAGTGGTTCTGCCATCCACCTTCTCCATTTCACACACTAGCTGATAAATCATCAACTAGAAGGTACTAGAAGGAACTAAAAGGTTTCCTAACCATGTTTTCCTTCACCGGAGCGATACTATTACATATGTTTCCAAAATTCTAGCTTACCAATCTCAATTTGATTACAGAGAGACTGTTCGGTCAGCTGCAGCAGCTGCCTTGTGGAGCGAAACTCCAGCGTTCTGGTGTTCCCTCCGAAGTGACTTCACCCTAAATCAGCTTAGGAAGAGATGCAGCCAGCACATAGCCCAAGAATGCAGCGGCTTAGCAGCCTACGTGGAACATACATACGCCTTTTCCCAGTGGGGGTAGGCAGAGACTAGCGATTACCACTTGCTACGTGGCACATTAAGAATAATCTGCAATACCAGGGATATTCCACAGACTTCGTAGCAAATGCAAATCCATTCATCCAAATCCTAACACTCGAAACGGAGTGTGTACAGTACATATATTCACGAGCCATATGTAGGTTTCGGTGGCACACTGTATCTAGCAGTAAATTTGGGTGCCGGCCAAATGCAATGCTCATCCATTATGTTGACTCGGCACTGCACGGGAAGCGACTTGTGTCCACTGTTACATGAGATACGATAATACATAATTATGTATTATCGTATCGCATGCATAAAATGAGACGAATAAGACGAAAACTCATTAACTTTTTCATTCTGAAAAATCCAAAACCATATTCAAAATCTACCTTTTAAAATCATATCTAGTCTGCCATGATAATAACTCGCATCAGTTTTTTTTTTCATGATGGCTCGCCTTTTTATATGACTGACTAGACTGACTACCCAAAAAAGGAGTGTTAGGTATGTTTTGAAAGTAAGTACATATTGTAAGGTTCAATGCATACGTCATTTATGTTTCTCGTTATTCCTACACGCTTTGTTGGATATAGATGTGCGACGCTCTTGTTACGTATAAATATCAAGTGAATTTTCAACCAAAACGTCCCAGTTTCCATTAAAATACGTCTTGCCTTGCGTTTCCATCCCGTTTTGTTTAGCAACATAATTATGTATTATCGTATCGCATGCATGTATGTGTGTATTGTCTGATAAAGATAAGTGCGAAAGTCTGTAAATATGCTACAATCACGGCTAAACCACTGGACTTATTTTAACACACCACATACCAACACCAACAGCCGCACTCAGAATCGTTCATTAAATTAGTCCTAATGAGTACTTAACTAATTATCATTAAATCTGTTAATTGACGTTTCATCCCAGAAACAATATTTAAGGGTTCATTAACTAATGACAGATTTAAGTTACCGTAGGGCGGAACATCCATAGATTTCTGTATCGATTGCAAATCGATAAACCATTGGTGTAGCCACGCTTAAAAAATATTAACATTGAATAATGAAAAAGTATATTTAAAAAGTGTAAAATCATTATTTATAGTAATATAATTGATAGTCAGTTGTATTACTGCTAATTTTTACTGAAATATAAAGCGAAATAACTATTAAAATGTATTTTAAATAAAGCAATTCGCACTTTTTTTGCGGTGGGAACACTTACTGCTGTCAACGTCATTGACACGTCCGACCGTCATTGTGCTGTGAATTAAGATTTTTATTTAGTTTGTTTACTACTGTGATTTGTGAGACTATTTGATTGTGCACAACTACAACCTTTGTCTCATATTTGAAGTAATAAAATATAACATATTATTGATATCATGGTAAGTAGGAAAGTGTGTGACATTCAGAGATGGGTAATGGGTTATAACCCATTTCAATCCACCCGGGTTATAATGGGTGGTTTGGGTTATAACCCAGTTATAACCCATTATCACCCAATTTGATGGGTGAAAACAGTTTACAATAAAACTAATTATTATTTTAGAATAATAAGTATACCATGTTCTTCTCAGTACTCCTAACTATGTTTATGTGAAATTTTTTGAAGTTTGGTCCAGTAGATAAAGCGTGAAGAGGTAATAAACAATATCATTTCCGCATTTATACTGTTAGTGAGGATGACATCTTGTACCTAATCTGAGAAGAGACAATTTTTTTTCGAATGAATACCGAATCATATATACGGTAACGAAAATTACATTAATACGTTACTAGCTTTTGCCCGCGGCTTCGCCCGCGTGAATTTCCCATATGAACAGTACTATTTCCCGGGATGAAAGATACCCTATGTACTTCTAACTATGTGTATGCGACAAGCAGGTTTTGTAAAGATGACACAGCCTCAGTTCGCATGGATAATGTTCTGTCAAGTGATTTCCATACTAGTGCCGGAGGAGGCCAGGGTTGCATTATGTTAAAACTTTTATTCAATGTGTGCACAGAGCTTATAATTCGTATCACTTTAGAAGACTGGACGGATGGTGTAACAATTGGTGGCCACCACCTTATTTGCAACCTGTTCGCAACACTTGAAAGAGCTACTGTCAAAGATAGAACGAGTGAGCCATGTGTTTGGACTTGGAATTAATCGCAAGACCATGGTAATGATTGTTGGTATGACGACGGGTATCATCAGGTCCTGAGCTTCCTAGTCCTGCACCCATAACGACAACAACGACGACTTCCGCACCGACGCACTCTGCAGCCCACGCCTGAACGACTTCGACGGCGGCACACTCTCACTCACCAGGGCAGTGGCTCTGCAGGGACCGGCGCACACAAGTCTACCGACAGTCTCAACTAGATTACAAGCACTTCCCGATTCACTGGGACACAAGACTGGCCCTTGCAAGCTACGAAGCACAGACTGCACAGCAGATTCATCACATCAGACCTTTGGTCTTGGGGGGGGAATACTGTGGCATCCACCATCTACCGAGTGAATGCAGCAACTCGACAAACGACGGCTCCACAAAATCTCGGTGGCAAGCAATACTACTTCGCAAGGTCGACACAAGATGGCGTCACAGTCTTCACTACACTTACATATCGACAAATAATTGCGAATTACAAAGATTGTACGAATATTCTCCAACCAATAATAACTTCACAGCATCGCAAATAGACTACAGATCAGACTCCACTCAATCTCCATACTACAACCCACAATCTCATCAACAAAAACGGAAAAATCCTAAATCGCGCTATCAGAATTTCCAAGGCAACTCGCTATATATACGAACTGCAACGCAACATCGTCGGAGCCTCGGCTCCCCAGGCCTAACACCTAGCCTGGCGGGAAGATCTTCTCTTCGGGCCGGTCGAGCATCATTCATCGCTTCCGCTCCCAGTGGCAACCCCGTCACCGGGGCAGGTCCGCCGGGGCCGTTGGAAGTCACTCACTTTAACCATCGCGGCGGTCGCCGTTCACTAAAGAGCAATAGAAACATAACCATAGCCAAGAAGATCATGCTCGTGAGGACGCTTATATTTCCCATATTTCTGTGGAAAGACAGAAAATAGATGCTCTGGAGATGTGGTGCTGGAGAAGAATGTTTGGGGTTTCGTGGACCGAGTTTCGCACAAATGTCTCGATACTTCAAGAACTCGGTATCAAGCAACGTCTGTTTTCGATAGTACAATCTTGCATCTTCACATTTTTCGGTCATGTTTTCCGGCGTGACAATCAGTCCATAGAACGCCTTGTCGTCCAAGGAAAGGCAGAAGGCACTAGACCGGGCGGAAGGTCACCCACCCGTTGGACTGACCTGATCAAGTCTGCCATTGGAGGGTCAGTTAACGAGTGCAGCAGGATGACCTCCAACAGACAACGGTGGCGAAACGTCGTTAAGCGCATTACAGCTGCCCTTATCAATACAACCGCTCTGTCAAGAGCGTACTGGACCAGAAGAAGTATGCGACAGGAAGATTGGATCAAAAAAGGTGAAGTTTCATACATCATTTCAACTCCTATTATTTACCCTTAGGGGTACAAATTTAAAATTCAATTATGATGTTATTATTTTTTATTACATAAGAGCGTAAATCTATAATTTCATGAACATAACTTCAAAAATAACGAAGTTTCATACAAACTTTCAACCCCTTTTTTACCCCCTTAGGCGTAGATTTTCGGCGTAGGCCGTTAGGCGTAGGCTTAGTGCTCACTTACGTCACATGAGGGACCTTTGTACAAAATTTCATGTGGCTTGTTATTAAAATAATAGGAGATAAATATGATGTTCATATTCATATTACACAGTAACACAAAATAGGTAAAATGTGGTACTATTTATAGGTATTTCCCATTGAATATTTAGATGTTTCATTCTAGGTGGGTACCTACGTAATAATCGCTTGTAATAATACACAAAAAAATATTTTTTTACAATATTTAGTTTTTCACCCGGTCAATGGGTGGTTTGGGTGGATTGAAATGGGTCGTAACTGGGTTATAACCCAGGCTCGGGTTTTAACCCGGGTGGTTACCCATCTCTGGTGACATTCAACTATTCGGTAATTTTGTATGTACTTGCATTCACATTATACTGTTTCAATTTAGGATAATAAACAATCAAAAACACCACGCAAAAGAATGTGCAATTTCACCGCCGATGAAAAGGCTCTATTGGCACTATTAATTAAAAAGACGCCGATAGTGGAGTCCAAATTAACGGATGGCAAGTCAGTCGCCAAGAAGCAAGCAGCGTGGGATTTAATAACACGAGAGTTTAATTGCAACGCGAATGTACACAAGGTAGAATAGCTTACCTACTTTTATAATGAAATAACTTCAGGGTTACTGATACAAAATGATTTATTAATATTGTGACGATACTATTTCAGCGTGAGACTATAACTTTGAAGAGAGCATGGGATAACATGAAAGCCTACACACGTAAAGCTCGTGCAACAGAAAGAGGAAACTTATTAAGAACTGGAGGCGGACCACCAGCACCTCCTCTACCACCACAACATGGAGCCATAATAACCATGGTTGAAGAGGTTCGTATCATTAAGTACATTACTCAGTTTGTTTATCTCAATTGTCTAAAGTTTCAAAATCTATATGTATGTGGCTAGTTAGCTATGACTTGTCTCACCCTCAAATATTTTTTTATTTTTCAGGCCGCACCTATCATGATTTGCGAAATTAAAAACTCTTTCGATAGTGATGGAGCTATTTTAGATGCAATCGGCAACAGTCTAGAACTGGACTTGCTAGAAAATGAAAACAAACCTATAACTTCTGTATCGATTGATGCCAAAGGTACTTATGTATTTTATGGATTAAAGAAGGGATAATATTGTTATGCTGATAAGATTGTTAATTTAAGTTTATTTTTTAGATATATCGGATATAGAGAAAATAAAAGATTCCAATCTAGAGATGACTTTTGAAGAGCAGGAAGACAGCGAAAACTATGAAATTAACAACTTTCAAATTGAAGACTTGCGAAGTACAGGTATTAAGTATACCATTTACCCTATAATAAAAATTATTGTTTTAATAAATAAAAAAATACCTAATCACTTAATACTAAAAATCTTTTTAGATGGCAAACTTTATCCAGCAGCAGCAGTGACCAAGACTGCAGATCAAGTGCGTAAACCCACGGACTACATTCGTCGAGAGGCTGTGATTAGAATTAAGCATTTAGAAAATAAGAAAAAGATGGAAATGCAAATATTGAAAACCCAGGTACCTGCCTAATTATGAATTTCACAAATGTAGAGAAATTCCTATTTAAAATATACCTATTATACGATAAATATAAATAATATAACATAACACAATAATATTATGTTTCTTTTTACAGTTAGAAGTAGAGCAAATTAAAAAGACGACAGCATTATTGGAGCAAGAGAGACACAAAACATTGTTGGAAAAAGCTAAAATTGAGTTAGAGGAAGTAAAGAAATCTACAAAAAAACAACCTTAATGTAAAATGGTAGTTAAAAATAAAAATATCATTTTATTAATTTATGGATTTTTATTTATATAGAATAAATAAATTTTATGAAAAAAACCTTTCAACCACCGATTGTCGCAGAGTGAACCCATTGTTGTTAGAGTTTTCACTGACTGGTGAGATATCAATAACATCATTATAAATATCAGTGTCATCCCAGTTTGATGGCACCAAGTCATTCACTGACAGAGCTACATTGTGCAGTGTTGCACATGCACATATGACAGCCACAACTGTTTCCACTTTAATGCCCATTCCGACCTGGAGACAAGGAAATCTTCTTTCCATATGCCAAAGCATCTTTCCACTGTGTTCCTTGTTTTGATTTGACTTCTATTATAATTTTCTTGGGGTATTGTATTTGGCGATAAAAATGGTGTTAGTAACACATTACTAAGTGCATACCCGCTGTCCCCTAAAATTATGCCTTGTAGTTGCCCAGTAGCAAGTTTTTGCTTAATAGCACTACTATTATATATAAAACTGTCATGCATACTGCCAGGCCAACGGGCAACTAAATCAAAAAATTCTAAGTTTGGCCCTGTGACAGCTTGGACATTAATAGAAAAATACCCTTTTCTATTTCTGTACACTTCTGAAGTCATACCTCCGGGGCTTCTTATTTTAATATGGGTACAGTCTATACATGCAATCACTCCAGGAAAATGAGCGATTTCATAAAAAGATTTCCTGCAACAAAAACAATTACTAAAGCCTTATGAAATTCAATAATAGGTATGTAGTATAGTAAAGTATTTTTATTATAAAACAGTCTTACTTCACGGAGTTCATTTCTTCTACAGTAGAGGGGCATTTAACAAAATCTTTCATTTTGTTAGCTATCAATGTAGATACTTGAGCAATTATTCGTGAAACTGACTGCTGGCAAATATTCATGACATCTCCATCTAATTTCTGTAAAAAAATAAACATCCGTATAAAAAATAAATAACACCTCACAAACATTAAACTAATAGTACATAGGTACGTAATTCAATGCTCACAAACTCCAAATTTGCAAATCATTTTTTTAAATTAAATAGGTACAATCCAATCTTTCAATACTAACCTGAAAACTGCCTGTAGCGAAGTAGCGCAATGTTAGCAGTAACATAATTTCCGGGGCAAATGGTAGTCCTCTTTTCGTTGGTTTCCTTAAATCAGATTCCAGCATAGGCAAAATAACATTTTTTACAGATTCAGGTGTAAATCTATATCGTGCGTGGAATTCCTGAACTGAATATTTTGTAAAGGGATCTGAATAATCGCGTAAATACCGCCTCGGTCCCACTTCTCTAAACCTCCTAGCATATTCCACAAACTCAATAAAGTCACTCAGATCAGACATTTTTACTTATTTAAACACAATTGCGACTGATTCTCAATAATTCACTGGTAGGAATAATAAAATAACATGAAAATAACCTCAAAACGTAAATGTCAAAATCGATCATTAAACAGTTAACTAAAGGTTTGGCTCTACTTAAATTTAATGATCATTAAGGAATGCTAATGCTCCATTAACTGACTGTGAGAGTGAACTTTTAAATCTATACTAAGGAACGACTTAAGTAACCATTAAACGACTCTGAGTGCGGCTGCAAGTGTCATATTGGTGAGGACCCGAAGTCAATCAAACTAGGCTTTCCTTTCAAAAACAACTCGCATGAGTTTGTGTGTGATAGGCAGGTTGCAGATCACTTGCTATTATGTCGCAAGTCGCAATGCAAAAAATTGCAGCAACAGATTTCTGTCAAGTTGATAAGTGTGTAGGCGCTTACAGATTAAGGCCATGTCGTAGCACACATTCGAAAAAATTGTAATTTTTCATTAATAAATTTTCCTAATTAGAGTTTAATTACGTGAAGTGGAAAAATAATACAGGATATAGATTATGATGTTTATTAAGGTTTCAATCGTGTACTTTTTAATAAAAATACATATTTTCGGCTTAATTAATTGAATTCATAAAGGCACCGAAAATTTAGACAAAATTTCAGCTTTCAAGTCATGGAACTTTTCAGCGATAACATATATATATTTTTATATAATTAGTTAATATATATACTATATTAAAGTTTTAAACGAGCACTTTTGTTTTTAGACTAATATTTTTAAAGATATTTGAGAAATAGTTGCTAAATCGGTACAAAATCTGTTCGATCCTGCCAACAAAAGTAGAACATTGTGTTGTGCAAAAAACAATCTTATTGCAACGCGCACACGGCGCGGTTAAGCGCATATGTATTTTGTTTTTGCAGCTCAGGTTGGACCTCGTCTTAAAGAGTCGCGCGTGGCTCCTTCCTCCAAGTTCTACTCAACGGTTTTTGATGAAATTCAGAATGCTGGAATAGCGCTTAGTTAGTGTACTAAATATTCCGGAATCTGGAAACCCAGACGTTGTCGTGGTATAATGGAAACATGCTCGTTTATATACCCTGTAAATACAGCTCTCAAACGCGCTCTGTGATTGAAGCATGTTACACGTCCAGTCAGCCATCTCCCAAATACAGAGATTATTCAGTGTAGCGACATTTGATATAGTTCAAAGCCTTCGTATGGTTATGGTTCATTAAGTAAAATAGTTATTGTATAAACCTATATTAGACTATAAACGAGGAAGTTTGTCAAGATAATGAGTTTGTTACTCCTTAACTCAAAAATCTTCTTGACGGACCGAAGTCCGTCTAGAAGATTTCGATTTTTTTGATTTTTTGGTTTCATTTTAGATATATCCCATTTCGATTGATATATCTAAAATTAAACCAAAAATAGCCTATAGATCACGAAATTACCCCAAGAGGAAAACCCCGGGACTCAGTTTGAAATACATTAATTCTCGTGGTATAATGGAAACGGGCTCCCTTACATTCTCTGTAAATACAGCTCTCGACCGTGCTCTGTGATTGAAGCATGTTACACGTCCGGTCAGCCATCTCCCAAATACAGGGATTTAGTGGTGTAGCATAGTTTGAATATAGTATTGAATACAGAGAGCTCTAGTTACATAATAGTATGATTATTATAAACATTATGATCTTTCAACGTGGTACAATTGTAACTATATTTTGTTATACACACACCGGTCATTTAGAAAAAGAAAAAAAAAACAAAATAAGAATACTTTCTTATTATATTATCAATACTTACTTAAGTTATTCTGAGTCCCGTAAATGACTCATAAACAAAATTGGATTTTTACTGAAAATATTATCTAAATCGGTTCGGCCGTTTGAAATGATGGCAACAAATTGTGCACCCTAAACTCATTAGAGATTACCATCTAAAGCAACGCAAAGCAAAAAAAAATCATTTCATAGTCAAAGTCAACAATTTTTAGGGTTCCGTAGTCTGACAAGGAACCCTTAAAAGATCGTTCAGTCCGTCCGTCAGTCCTAGTTTATTTAAGTAGGCAATAATAGCATTTTTAAATCGTCATATTATACTAAATTAACTAGACAAGTTAACGTCAAAAATTTACATAATATAGCTAAGTTTAACATGCCAAGTAACAAGGACTTCCGCGCGTAGAGGTCATTGTTGCTCTACAACCGCCTCCTAAGCGCAAGTGGAGAAGTAGTCCGATCAACGAGGAGTTTCGTTGTATGGAGACTTCCGAATAATTCCTCTGTCTATGAAACTTAGCACATGGTAAAAATAGGTAAAACTGATTATAGATATACAATAATCTAATAACTTTTATTACGAGAAGTTAGGTATTTTTACCTAAATATGAAAATCGTTTATAGCTCTCTGTGAAAAATTCCTCAGACTGAAATTCTTTCTCTATACGTACCTATGTACTACTTAGAATATGTATATAGAAGAATCTAATATTTTTTCTACT
>JAEMBS010000774.1:0-11000 GCA_018467065.1 Ephestia elutella | reverse complement strand
TTAAAAAATGTGTAAAAGGCGTCCGCCATGCGACCATCTCTTCGCTAAAAATGTTTGTTGTCCTGTTTCATTTAATTTGAAATCCTTCTTCTTTACTAAGCACCTTGACTACACCGATAAAATAAAGTACTTTTATTAAAAGTCATATTTCTTTTACTAAAAAAAATGTGTTTCATATTTCCATCTATGATACATACTATATATATAATATACTTGTATTTGTATATTGTATGTTTAGCAAACTATTATTATCCTTGAAAATGACTAGCCTTCTCTTAAAAGAGCATCCTGTATAAATGAAAACCATTAAATAAAAATGTTAAATACAATTGAATGGAGAAATTACAATTTTAAATAATTCTAAACTTCATACAGCTGAACCTGTTGAAAAATTAAAATATATATCATGCTTAAATCCATCTACATATTTATTATATCATCAAATTCCATATATTTCATGTTTTTATAGGATAATATTACTTAATGGCCATATATATTTTTATATAAGTTTACCGCCGCTTTTAAAGCGCAAATGGATAAAAAAACACCCAAACTTCACTACAGTTATTAGATATATTATGTGCAGAGCAACTACGCTCTGCTGCCAGAAAATGTGCGCAGAGCGAATCCGGACAAACGAAGCGGCGGGACGAATTCTGTACCGGAACTTCACCGGGAAAAAACCACCGGTAAAAATAAGTACCGGGAAAAAATCTCCACGCGGCACCACGTTTGCCCGACTAAAACCTAAATAACTTAACGCAGTCTGCTACCACCGTAGCTTATGAAGGGAGCTACAGGGCCCTATATGATAACCTAACCTATAAATTAATTACACTTAAAAAACACTTACCAAGCTAAATCTTCTTTCTCTTCGGATCCAAACTTGAGTATCTTCGGGAAGGGGGAATTCCTAATCACCCTACCTAACCCTTGAGATCTCAATTCCCCAGGACAAATAAATAGATTTCTTCCCGTAGTTTCACTCGGGAACAGCCAGATGTGAACCGCCAGCCACGTTTCACCTCTCACAAGAAAAAGTCACCATGACGGGTACACAAACACAAAGTTCAATAGTTATTTAACAAACAGGAAATTCACAAACACAACTCAAGCTAATTAGCAATCAAAGAACGCGGAACCTCTCGCGTATTAAAAATCAAACCGATATCGCATAGGGCAATGCAATGGCGGCCGTCCGCGCGACGCAATCCACGCTAGCAGTGTGAGAACCCCAAAACGCCTGGCGGCGATAACAGGAAACGCCTGCGTCAGGTTTACTCAATATAACATAAACATCCCCCCGTCCCGGTCTGAGAAGCAGACCGCTAGCTTACTCTACGGGAAGGCGGGCGAGAGAGGTCACACCTCTCCTTAAAATCAAACCGTCGACCAACACCTCAGCCACACGCGGAGTGCCATCTCCGCCAAGAATCAAACGTAATATGCGAGCTCGTCGCCAAAGCAATGAGGGCAAATTTGACTCTATTAACAATACTAAATCACCCTCCCTGGGAGGCTCAGTCCTGTCTGTCCACTTCACTCTTTGCTGCAGCAAATGCAAATATTCAAGCGACCAGCGACGCCAAAAGTCCTGGCTCATTTGCTGCAACATTTGAAAACGCGACAACCGATATACGCGTTCGTCCTTCCATCGGGTATTCGGGCAGGGCATTCAACGGCCCTCCCACCAAAAAATGACCAGGGGTGAGAGCTTCCAAGTCATTTGGATCTGGAGATAGCGGACAGAGAGGACGAGAGTTGAGGACCGCCTCAACTTTACAAAACACTGTGGCCAGCACGTCAAAAGTTAGAGCCGTTTCTCCGATAATGCGGCGGAGGTGGGTCTTTGCGGATTTCACAGCCGCTTCAAAAATCCCTTCTCCCAATGGGGGCAACTTGGGGGACTAAACTTCCAGGTTATTCCCCTTTGAGCAGCAATTTGACTTAAACTCAGTACAATTTTTATCAATAAACACAGAAGACATCCTTAAGATAATTTACAAGCCCTCTCTCTCTTATATGTTTGTGCCATTATCAGACCTTAATAAGGGAAGGTAGACCCTCGACGCCGAAACAAAAAGCGATCCAACGCGGCGACGAAGGCTTCCGTAGTCAGAGCTGATACCACCTCCTCAAATGGACAGCCTTGAGTGGCCAATAAAACAAACAACATACACATAAATAGCTCCTTCACAATACCGGGCATTACGAAAGGGAGAAGCCTTGATCGAAAAGGGACCGGCAAAATCGGTTCCAACGCGCGCTCAAAGCGGCCTCGCTAAGAGTCGGATTCGAATCAGCGGGCAAATCACCCAGATCTGTGGCTGCAGATCACGTGATGCCTTCCAACCTGTATAAGCCATGCAAATAGCATCGAAACAGAACGCTACGGATTGCTCTTCGGGCAGACAAAATCCAAAAACTCGCGTTGCAAAAAATAGCCAACAAAAGCATTGCACCCAGCATGGGCGTTACATGAATGTGTCGATCAGACACCAAAAGCTGCACGCAAGGGTCCGCCCTTTGGGCAGCAACAAGAGGATGGCGAGTCTCATATGGAAGATCCGCCTTCCGGAGCCTGCCTCCAACCCGAAGAAGCCCATCCGAGTCGATGTACGGGTTCAAACGAGCGACCGCGCCCTTCAACTTAGCGCGTCCGTCGCGCAAGATACGAAGCTCTGACTCAAACCGTCCGGTCTGCACGACACGGACCCAATGCAACAATGCGCTCCGGCGCTCTTCTGCACCTGCAATCGGCTCCAACCGCTTTGCCTGTGGGTTTCTACAATTATGTATGAAACGCTTAATCCAACTGGTAACACCCAGAAGCTTATCCAAGCTGCTATACCGAGCAAGTAGCCAATCCGGCTCCGACGTCGTCTCAGCGACTACAGCATGTACACGGAGCCCAGTCAAACTCAAAGAAGTAACATCTGTCTGACAGACAGGCCAAGAAGTTTCTGATCCCATCAGCCACTCTGGACCCCACCAGAGCGGGTGTGACACCAATTCTGGTGCCGTACAACCTCGGGAGGCACAGTCCGCTGGGTTAAGCTCTCCCGGCACATGTCTCCATGTTATATCAATTCCGATATTCTGGATTTGGGAAACCCGATTTCCCACAAAAACCTCCAAGGTATGTGGGGCCGCGCGCAACCATGCAAGCGCGACCTGGCTATCCGACCAGGCGAAGATGTCCCGTATCTCGACCGTGGCCGCCAGCTCACATGCAACGTGATGCAACAATTTAGAGAGAAGGTGAGCTCCACTCAACTCAAGCTTGGGAATAGTCAGCCCTAGACCTGATGGGGGGCGACCTTGCTCTTCCTTAACAAAAGCGAGACATTGACCCGGCCATCGGCGTCAACTGTCCGCATATAGACTGACGCGGCGTAGCCTCGCTCCGACGCGTCACAAAAGCCATGCAGGCTGGCTCGATATTTCCCGGGGGGCAATATTCGACGAGGCAAGGCAATCCGATTGACTTCCTTAATCGATGAAAACAACTCGAGCCAATCATCCAATGGAGAGCCAAACAGCGGCTCGTCCCACGAGACGCCCAAAGTCCAAAGTCTCTGAAGAAGACACCGTTGCACCGTTCTCTTAGTCCAGACCTTTGGTATTTCCAAGTCCACTTGGAATGTAAAAATATCGGTTAGCGGCTGGTACTGCATGCCCAGCACCGCTATCCTGTTGGGATCATCCACATCCTCAAACAGGTGAGGGTTCTGTTGGTGATCCTCCGGGATCCCTTCTAGAACTTTAGGCTCATTAGACAACCACTTACGTAGCTCGTAGCCACCTGTCTTCAATATTTCAATCAATTCATCCCGCAGTAGGAGGGCCTCCTCAATACTTTGGGCTCCGGTGCACACGTCATCAACATACAAGTCACGTGACAGCACGGAAGCCCCACGGGGAAAGCGGATCCGTTCCCGCTCTGCCAATTCAAGCAATGATCTGATGGCGATATAGGGACCAGATTTCAAACCATACGTGTTTGTGTTGAGTTCATACACCGTCACAGGATCCTCAGGCGCTCACGCCAGAGTATCAACTGGAATCGCCTGTCCTCAGGATGTATGACTGTCTGGCGGAACATCATCCGGATGTCCGCACCAAAAACCACTTGATGTCTTCTAAAGTTCAAGATGATGTCAATTATGTCCCTATGCAATTTGGGACCCGAATGCAAACACAGATTCAACGAAACCCCGTTCGAAGTGGGTGCGGACCCATCGAAGACGGTCCTCAATTTGCCTGTTGAGGCCTTCACCACCGCGTGGTGGGGCAAAAAATAATGCTCAGTTGAGCTCCAATCAACTCGAGCCGGAGACATGTGACCCAAATCCTCGTACTCGCGCATAAATTCAATATATTTATCGCGAAGTACGTGGTCACGCTGCATGCGTCGCTCCATGGACAGCAGTCGTTTTCTCCGCAAGCGCCCTACTTTGCCCTAGGCTAGGACGAGAGGCAACAAAGGGTAACCTAGTTACAAACCGACCGGAGGGCAACCTCTCCGTGGTCGATCGAAAAAGGGCTTCGCACTCAGCGTGTTCCGGATCCACCCTGGAACTCATAGGTGGCTCCTCCACCTCCCAAAACCTTTGCATGGTCTTGGCCAAGGACGCTGATGCGACGACCGGTGGCTCCTCCACGGTGCTATTATCAAACACAGGGCCCATCAGGGCGAAACCAAAAATCGTAGACACTGCCATCAGTGAAGACGAACCCAGAGCCTTCTGTGTACCCAACAAAATCCAACCCAATACGTCCGAGCCCAGGAGCAAGTCCACTGGGCCGGGATGAAAGGCAAAGGGGTCGGCCAAATCCAGACCCGAAACCAAAGACAACACACCCGGCGGTATGTCTGTCGAGGGGTGCCAACCCGCAATGGTATCCATTACCATAGCCGAAGTCGTGATCCTCATTGTGGAGGACTTCAGCGAAGAAAAGGTGACAAGTGTCTGGCCCGTCAGACACTTCACTTGTATGCCACCAACTCCAAGAAGTGGCACAGGCGAGTCTTCCACGACTAAACCTAACTGGCGTGCCACTCGAGTGGTAACCAAACTGCTTTGAGCCCCTGAGTCCAACAGAGCTCTCAAATTAATGGCTTCCCCCCACGACCCCATACGCGGACCACCGCGGTAGGGAGCAGAACCGTCCGCGGCTCTGTCCCAGCAAGGGAGCAAGCTAGTTACGGGCTCCCCACTCTCTCCAAACCAGGGGCGCGCCACTGACCCGGATAATATGGCGGGCGAGTGCACATCCCCATCTGAGGGGTATAACCCGCGGCCCGGCCATACATATGGTACGGCGGGTGGTACTCCAGCCGTGGGTACTCGTGCAGCGGCGGAGAAAACCGCTGCGGCTGCATGTGTTGGGTATTGGTAACCCGCGTGGAGGGGGGTGTCCCCACTCTCACGTCCGATCTAGGGCCCCCGCCCATGGGGGCCCTATCCGGGGCCTGGCCAGCCACATACTGGCCCCGACCTTGGGGCGCGTGGTCCCGGTCCGCCAAGACCCGCGCCGGTACGCGACCCCCCTCCCGAGGGGGGGTGCGACGAGCGAAGCCGCGTCCTCCGTCCGATGGTGGAGGGCTTCGCGCAGAAGCGCCCCCGCCCATAGGGGACCCCTGCCTCAACATCCGGGTGCCATCCCCGTTCCGGTTCATGCAGAGCATCACGTGGTGCAGCCCACGGCATGCACTGCATGGTATGGCTCTGGGACAGTCACGTGCATAGTGACTGCCCAAACAGTAAAAGCAAAGTTCATGCCGCCTTGCCATGCGGCGCCGATCTTGTACTGGCAGTCTCTGCCAGTCCCTGCATTGCAGCAGGCTGTGGCCCATCCGGCCACATTGCAGGCAGTCCGCGTCCCCCGCGACTGCTGCCGTGTGTGCAACCCGCACACCAGCTCCACGCGGTGGCGGTTGCCGTCCCTGTTGGGGCTTCCCTCGCCATGAGGGTTCCAAGGGCCTACGTTCAGGCGCTCTGGATGGCGCTGAGTCCGTCATGGTATTCTCAGCAGCCCGTGCCTCAAACTCCAAAAACTTCACCAAGTCAGTGAATGTTGGTAGGGTGGTGCTATCCTGTTCCGCATTCTCGCGCTCAAATCGCGAGCGGATGTCATTGGGTAATTTGCCCAATACAATGTGCACCAGCAAAAGGACCATTGGTCCACCGGCAGCCCCAGTGTGCGGAGCGCGTTACAGGCCACTGTAACGGGCGTGAGCAACTGCAGGCGCAACTGTGCCCTGTTGGCCACCTTGGGCAGGGCCATCAACTGTGCGGCGTGCGCATCCGCTAACAAACGTAAATTTTGGTAGCGGGAGTTCAATAACTCCCAAGCCGTATCGTACTGGTCGTCCTCCACCCGGAGGTGCTGGATGAGCGACCGCGCTTCATCCTCCAGAGTGGAGAGGAGGTAGGCCATCTTCTGGGCCTTCGACAAATCCTGTCGTGCTACGACCAGGGACTCAAACATATTTTTATATGCCACCCACTCCTCCATCCTACCCCCAAAGTGGGACAGCTGAAGGGTGGAGAGCCGACCAGTAACCGCTGGTCCTTCCTGTCTAACAGGTGTGCGAGGGGCTGGTCCGCCAGCCTGTCTCGCCCTTATTGCGGCCGCCGCCTCCACGATGTCATCGTGCAGACTCAGGATCTGGTCCAGGTCCGCCACGTGACCTGCGTAGACCTCCGGGGTAAGGTCGGCTTCGGTAAGCGCCGCCATGGCCGCTTCCGCGTTGTTCAATCGTGAGCGGAGCTGATCCGCTCTTTCCAGTATAACGGCCTCCCTGTCCTTCCGGGACAGGAGTCCACCGGCCGTCACAAACCATCTCAATTCGTTGGCGAGTGTCGCCTTAGCATTGGGGACCTTCGCCATCGCGTCAAGTCACAAACAAAAAATAACAAAAGGTAAATAAAAAACAACAAAATCAAACAACTACACGAAGAACCGCGGTAGGTATGAGAATGGCACAAACCCGGAACGCACGGTACAAACCGCAAACAAATACAAAAAGGTTACAAATATTCTTATACAAACAAACTAAGAAAAATCTAATAATTTTTACAAACAATTAATTATTTTTTACAAACGAACAAATAGAGGGTAGATAAACTACGCTCTGCTACCAGAAAAGTGTGCAGAACAACTACGCTCTGCTGCCAGAAAATGTGCGCAGAGAATCCGGACAAACGAAGCGCCGTGAACCTCTTCACCGAAAAAGACCAGATTTTAAGTGGAGACCTATAGGTCCCCAAAAAAGCCCGATGATACCCGACGGTAAAGATTATATACGGCACTGCGTCTGTCCGACTAGAGCCTAAAACCTAACCTATACGCAGTCTGCTACCACTATAGCTTATAAAGGAGCTATAGAACCCTATGTACTAATAACTAAGTAACTAAATTCAAACCACTTACCAAACTGAATCTTCTTAATCTTCAGATCCAACTTCGAGTGTCTTCGGAAGTGGATGCGGTCCCTAAACACCCAACCTACCCCGAGATCTCTTCCCCAGAATAAATACGTAGGTTTCTTCCAGCAGTTCCACTCGGCGACGGGATTCGGCGCCTCCAGGCAGCCACGTTTCGCATCTCACAAGAAACAGTCACAATAACAGGGTTTTTCACAAACACGAACGTTCAATAGTTATTTAACAAAAGGAAGCTCACAATTATAACTCAAATCAGTTATTACAAACAAAATTAACGCCACGCCGCGCGGCTTCAAAATGCAACAACCCAAGATGGTGGCTATATCACCGCGATATTTCCTGCGACACAGCCTCGTGCGCGCGCGTTCCAAGGACCACTGAAGGTCAATGCCGTTCGAAGCGTCCGCGCAATGTTGCCAGCAGGCAAAACAAAGGCCTGCTATTCACGGCACAGCACACGCTCAATGCAATGCTTAGATTTAATAAACATCAACAAGTTTATTACAAACATTAATTACATTCTGAGATAATATATATGATGTTGTAAATTGAAGTTTCAATTATTTTGAGGAGTTAGTTTTGAAGCTGAAAAACTTAAAAAGGTGATAAGTTGTAAAATCTGTGTCTGAGTTAGTAAATTACGTGGCAATTAATAAATCAGAAAGACAAGTAAAAATTAATATTATTGTTGATCTTTAATTAACGCTTACTTTAAAATATTTAGTAGGCGTTGTAAAAAAGACGAATTAGTATAACGTGTGTGTCTTTTTGATATCAATAAACAAATTATCTATCTTAATATATTAGAGGCTATAGCATTTCCCTGTTGCTTAGTTATAAAAAGAGAAGGTTGATCACGGGGTCAAATAAAAATTATATGGCTGGACTTATTATATCTCCTAAATAAATTACGCTTTTATTACAAGTGGTACCATTAAAAGCAATTTATTTTCTTTTACAGGTTTACCTATAACGTCTTTAGCACTCTTGTGTTTTTGGAAAAAAAACTTTTTTAATAGCAATCTCTGGATGGATGTTTGCTCCTGGCAAGAGGCCATCTCGTGTATACTAGGAAATACTGCAATATTAGGAAAATACGTGAGCTGCATCGCAAGTGAAAAAGGTTGCCGGATCGAAAAAAACCCTGCTTATATATATAACCTTAAGAAAAGTTATATAAGGATTGCATTGGGGTACAAATAATAATATTATATTTATTTTTGAACAGACTTTTACATTGCAATAATAACAAAAGGATTTTTTCATGTTTCATAAAAATTTATAGAACAATAAAAATACAAAATACATAAAAATACTTTTAGTGGATAGATATCCCTACAGAAATAATATAATAAGTAAAAGATACCACCAAGTTGCAGTTCGAAACATAACTATTTATTAGAATACCCACACATACAATTATATCCAACTGTCAAAAGTCAAAACCGATTCTTAATGATTGATACACAACATACCTTTCCATCAAAATCAATAGGCTAGTTACAAATTACAAATGAAAATTAACTTAAGTAGACATTACTCAAAAATAATCAAATCACTTATAACTGATCAAGATTCATTAGGAATTCCGATAATCTCCGGCCACATATCTGGTGGCGGTATGACAATGGACTCGTCCGAGCTGCTGGAGCCTCTCGGGCTCGGCGACACCGCGGCCGGCCCTGGTGTTACCGGCGGAGCGCTCTGTGCGTGACCGCGGGCCAACATCTGGTCTGCGTGGCGGCGGTGTAGCTCGGACCTTCCACATGTTCAATTGTGGCTCTCCGCCATTTTTCTCCTGGTCCGTACATCCGCACTAGTACTGGCTGTTCAATCACAAATGTGCGTACTGATGAGCTCTGCGCTGCTGAGTCTAATTGCTCATGCGCGTGTGGTGGTACGCAGTCTGGATGCAATGCTGATACAGCTGTTCTAAATCTCCGGCCATTGAGTAACTCGGCTGGAGTCTTCATAGTACTGCTATTAGGCATCGTACGAAGCTCATATAAAACTCGGTGTAGCTTCACATTCCAAGGTGTATTATTGGCAGAAAGTTTCTTTAATTTATTTTTAAATGTTTGAATGGCCCGTTCAATTTGGCCATTGGTGGCTGGATGATAAGGTGGTGAATATAAATGTTTAATGCCATTCAGCCTCAAAAAGTTATTGAACTCACTGGAGTTAAAAGTTTTGCCATTATCCGAAACCAAAACATCAGGGAGGCCCTGTGTAGCAAAAACTCTTCTTAGCACCTCAATAATATGACTAGTGGCCATTGAATGAACAATTTCAGCATCAAACCATCTGCTGTAACTATCAATTAAAACCAAAAAGTTTTTCCTTGGAAGGGGCCTGCAAAGTCAATGTGTAAGCGACTCCATGGTTTCTCCGGAACAATCCAGGTCTGCGGTTCTCTTGGAGGGTTATTTCTAACTGCTTGACACCTCTCACACGCTGCTACTGTACTCTCAATCTGTTGGTCAATGCCAATCCACCACACATAGCCACGAGCATATGCTTTTGTTTGGACTATGCCCGCATGTGGGGCATGTAACAATTTTAATACCTTCGACTGAAGTGATGAAGGTACAATAACTCTATTACTCCATAATAAACATTCTTTATTGTGGGAAAGAGCTTCTCTTCTGGTCCAAAATGGTAGCAATGATGGATCTGAGTTAACACGTGGCCAGCCATGCAGCACATGAAACAAAACTCTACGTAAAAGCGGATCTTTTTTAGTCTCTGAAGCTATTTTACTGCAGTCTAAGTTCCAACCTTCAGGCTGTTCTTCCATCAACAACACTTCCCTAAGAGGTTCCTCCTGTATGTCAGATGTCGTGGGCTCAGTTCATCTACTCAATGCATCTGCATTCCCAATCAATTTTTCCAGCTCTGTATTTGATGTCATATTCATAACAACCCAATCTGAGTGACCAACGTAGCACTCTCGGTGAAATTTGATCCGGGATCGGTTTGAGAGGGTTAAAAAAGACCAATCAAGGGCTTGTGGTCAGTAATTATACAAAACTTGCGACCAGATAAAAACTCGTGGAACTTAGTTAATCCAAACATTATGCCCAATGCCTCCTTGTCGATTTGACCATATCTCCTCTCATGTGGCTGTAACGTCCTTGAAGCCATCATCAACGGTCTTTCTGATCCATCCTCCATAACATGAGCACCCAAGCCATAACTCGATGAATCTGTTATCAACAAAAGTTCTTTTTGCAGATCGTAGCCTACTAACGTCAAATCAGATGATAATAAATCCTTGGCTACCTCAAATGCTTTCTGCTCCTGCTCGCCCCAGACCCATGGTCTTTTACTTCCAAGTAGGCGATGAAGTGGTTTTAGCAAATGGGCCTTGTTCACTAAAAACTACTCGTAGAAATTATATAAACTCAGGAAAGCACGTAGAGATTCTCTATCTGTTGGTGCTGCCTTTTCTTTGATTTCTTTGACCTTCATCAGTGATGGGTGTAGCCCTTCTTCATCAATCATATGTCCCAAGAACTGGATATTATTAGAAGCAAACACACACTT
>JAEMBS010000773.1:0-11000 GCA_018467065.1 Ephestia elutella | reverse complement strand
TGCGTTCGGCTTTTTGGCTGTAATGGGAAAACGCGTTGAGATGTGGCGGACAAGAAAATAATCAGTAAAAGTAATATCTCGATATTTTTGTCGATATGTGAATGTTTTTCAGTTTGTAATTTGTAATTATAGAAGATGAATACCGTGATAGGCAACTTGAGATTTTTACGTCAATAGTGTAACACCATGAGGTTATTTTAATTATAGAGATATCGTCATCGCTCGCTCGGTTAATTAAAAAATGGGCAAAGGGAAAGATTTTAGTCTATACATAGCAAAGGTATTTTGCTTAAAAATGTCATTAGTACATAACAGGTATATCCCAATTGAAAGAGTTACATTACAGTTAGCAGTAAAGTTGGATCAGAAACTACGGCAATACAATGAAGAGCCGGGGCCAGATAGGTCTCGGGGACAATATAAACTTCTTGTTGTTACAGTTCCTCGTACCTTGCGATCGCTTTGTTGTGTTTGTTGGGAAATGAACAATCTGGCGATTTTTAACAAAAATCTGAGGATAATTACTCATTACGAATAGTTTTTTTACAAAATGAAGTTTAATTACTACATGTGGTTTTACGTATTACACTGGTGATGTTTAATTAAAAAAAAATTAGATAAATAAGCTCCTCTGAAATCGGAATAATATAGTTAAATCAGTTGTTGTTATGATGAAAAAGACCTATAATAATATTTAATTAAATTATCTTTTCCCCTTATTATTAAAACTAACTAATAATTTAAAAAATGTGAAAGTTAGGATTTTGTTACTCAATCATACCTATAATAAGAAAGAATAAAACTCACATGATAAATATTTAAAATGCCGCTATCATCAGATATTGACATGTACAGTAACGCGCTCCAACCTCAAATGTCAGATAATTTTACAGCACAACTGGATCCAAATAAATCGATCAACAGTATGATTAAAAGGCTCCTCCGTATCCTGACTATTCCTGACTATTGCTTACATGATGCATAATGTGATAGAAGTTGGTATAGATAATCAGACAAAAACTCAATGACCTCTTCATTCACACTTGAGGTAACTGTTCAAAAAGTATTTAGATTATCTCGATATAATGAGTCACACCGTGTGTAGCGGGTAGCAACTTAGCTAGTACGCCACATAGGTTCTATTTTAGAAATATCAGCACGAATTTCATTTTTCATAATTATGAAGTCATAAGTTCATATCACCTAAAATGCAATTGTAAACAATTAAGCAGGCGATAATTAATAATTAAGGATGCGTTAATTAAAATGTATTATAATCACCAAGCACAATAACTACATACGATTTTCAACAAATTAAATAATTATGTACGTGTTAATTTAAATTTTACTTTAATTACAATCATGTTGACATTGAAGGCTTATCAAAATCCGCAATAAAACTCAGAAAACCGATCAGTGTTCAATGAAGTGGAATTATATTTATTTAAAATTGAATTATTATGGGAGCCTATTGTCATGCTACAAGTTTTATTTAGTTGCGTCTTTGCCTCAGAAACTTAATGTGCATTTAAAACATGGCAAAGCTTTTAGTCCACGAGGCCGCCATCTACTTCATTTTTCCAAATCGAGCAAAATAAAGATTCTGCTTATGCTCTTTTGAGATACATTGTAGCAAACATTCAAACGGTAATATTATAATTGTAAAGTGAGTTTGTTTGTTTGTTTGTTTGTTACCTCTTCATGCTTTATCTACCGAACCAATCTTCCTGAAATTTTGCATACACATAGCTGGAAGTGCAGAGAAGCGACATAGGGTACCTTTCATCCCGGAAAGCACTGTTCCTTGGGAAATTCACGCGCAGAAGCCGCGGGCGAAAGCTAAAAATCCATAATTATTTCTAAATTTTGCGTTGTGTAATTATATTCAGAGACAGGTATGTTATAGTTTTTTAAAAAACGTGTCAAGTTATTTTCATCTAAAATCTACTTTTTCGTCTTATATATAATAAGGTAGAGTTCGAAATAAATTAATAGGTACCCCAATAGAAAGGTACATAAGCTCTGTATTTTTAACTTAGGCATATTATTACTTGGAGTACCCAAATATGTCACGACCTAAGCTGCAGGCATTCTGAATCACGATATGGCAGTAGAAAAGGATTTGTTTTCGATTAAATTATTATGCCAGGTATCATCATCAGGCATTTAGTCCTTCAAAAGTCGCTCCAATAGCGGACAGTTATTGATAACGTCTGAGATGTTTTATTGCCATGTGATGAGAAGAGGGAAGGAGGGTTACAATGCGGTTAGGAGAGCTATGGCCATTCCTGAATCGAGAAAGGGCTGAGGACGACCGCCAGCGCTAACGTGGATGATACCTGTCACCAAAGATTTAGGACGGGCTCGCGGAGCGACTCTGACACCCCAGGACAGAACGCCGACGTCCTGGTTGACGTACGAGGAGAGTTGACCCCAAATAATCGGACAAAGCACGGAAGAATAAGAGAATAGCTGTATCACCTTCATATAATTTTATACTTATAACTAACTTATTATAGATGTAAAAAGTGCCACTTAAAAACAACGTGTAAAGTTAATATTTATTTCAACAAATCCTGAATCTTTTCTTACAACTTTTTCTTATTGCATACTCTCAAGTTTGAAATGGCATTTTAAATGAAACTACAAGTTAAAGCGAAAAATATAGTTACTTTTCCGAACGGGTTTGTTATTTTATTATGTAATTAGCTTTTGCCTCGCGGCTTCGCCTGAATCAGGGACGGGAATGGTGGCTTTTTCCCGGATAAAAAGCACACTATAAGTACTATTCCAGGTCATTATCTACCTTCACCTCTGTACCAAATTTCATCGAAATCCGTCCAGTAGATTTTGCAGACGAGTAACAATCAACCTCACAAAACTCAACAAACTCTGTAAACTCACAAAATCACAAGATCCATTGAACTTTCGCATTTATAATATTAGCATGGATTTCCATTATTCCGCATAGGCGAAAATATATTTTTTCCACAATCGCAAAATTTGTCTTCGTTGCTGGTTGCCGGATAGGCTCAACTATTCACCACATAATAAAAAATACACTCACTCTGGAGTAGCAAAATTTTCAACATGTAAGTGACCTTTGAACACTTGTAAAGTTATTGTAATTCGTGAAACTTTCTTTTCTATTTAAACGCTATGTTCATGTTTGTACTTTATTTAAAATCTCAATGACCAAGAATAGGAATTGGCATTAATAGGAGATGTTTCATATTCGTGAAGCGTTGGAAATAGCTGAGCTACATGGGCTAGAAAAGTTATTTAATCTGAGCTCATTAAGGTATCTTAATTGTGATGCCATTTGAAGCGCTTTCTATCTGAAGATAATGCTCTTTAAAATGGGTTTTATAGGGCAAGGTCAAATGAATATGTACCATTATTTGGTATATTTACACTTATTATTCATATCATTACACAACTATAATGCAGAACAGCTATGCTATAACCATAACTATAAGACAGCTATAATCATAAGAAATAGTGACATTATGGTGTCTTAATAAAAGTTGCACCAATTGATGAACATTTATGCTGACTTAGAAAAATTGAAGATCTGGAACAATTCTGACATGAACTGTAAGAGACCAGATGACACACTATAACATAAATGGAAATGGCGCCTTAGTAAAAGTCGTTCAACCTAATGATACTTTCTGCTGATTTAAAGAAAATTGAAGGATCTGGAACATCTGATGAATAACAATCATATAGACCAGCTAAATGATAAACACAATGGAAATGGCGCCTTAGTAAACGACTTGATTAATCCGATGAGCATTTTCTGTAGACGTATAAAAATCGAAGATCCGAAACATCTGAAACAGTTTGGAACACAAAAAGACTTTTCGGTCTAAGTTGAACCGATGCGAGTGGTTTTCTGCGGGCAACAGCTAGTACTTCGGCAAAGGGAAAAGCGAAGATGACTCTTAGTAGATTTTTTTTACAAAAATAGCTTCGTAATTAGTGCAAAATCTAGAATTATAAGGTGAAAGTCCTTTATACTGAATAAAAGGTTTTGATTCGGAAAACGTAATAATCTTCCCACGTACATTATTAATTTTTTTTTTTGTTCATGCAACATGCTCTGTTTAAGTACCTATATTAAAATTATTATAATCTGTGCCAGTAACATGCTCATAAAATACAATTTTACTAAATTCTAGTTTCTTTGTTAAACAATTGAATAAGAATGTGTCCACATCGGCACTTTTCTTAATGTCTCTATTAAGGACAAGTCACTTTGTTGTTGCGTCTTTATTTGCACTTTTATTGCACTATGTTATCTTATAATATTCACTTTTTCACCACACTAATTTCGAAATGCAAAATAAAAAATGTTTTCATTAGACCGACAACTCCTATAGCGAATGTCACTCGGAGAAATGCAACTAATCTAAAAATATTAAATTTTGATCAAAACAAAAGTGCGAGTGTATTTTTAGATTTCTTGCATCTCTCATCTGTTAAAGGCGTTGTTTGATTGCCGTTGTTCTGTGAAATGGTGTTTTTGTAAGGACTAAAGCTCAGCTGTGGTTAGCACAGAAAAAATCTGAAAAAGTAATATATAAAGTGCATTATCAACTCTTTAAGAAACATTTTGTTTATATTATTGTTATTGTAAGATAAAACTTAATACAAGAAAAATAAAAAAAATTGAAAAGACAGCGTGCATTTTTTTAGGTGAATCCTTACTGGTTCCGAAATGGCACGACGTTCGGGAAAATTTTTACATCAAAAGAGACACCATTTATTTTACTCCAATCGCTTAGATTTTCGTTCAAATTGAGCAAAATTTTTCATACTAATGTTTATAAAACAAAAATCATCATCGCCCATTTTCTTTCATAGCGGGGCTCTGTGTAAGCGACGGGCGGCAGTCTGCTACTGGCTTTCAGACGAGGAGGTCGTGTCGTTCGTTTCCGCATCTGTCAATATTCCTGCCGCTTTGTTTACCATGTAGCATAGAGAAAAACATACAGTAATCACCCGGCTGTACCTGTGCTTTTGTACATTACAAGAATAAATGAAGGTCACTTTACCTCCATCTGTTAAACTTTTACTCCTCCTAAACCACGCTATGGATTTTTATGCCAGTTTCACTATTAGATAAGGAATTTTTTGTAGATGTAAATTGATATTAATTTGATTTTATTTAAAGGCAATTTTATTATTTTAAGAGCATTGCAGAAAGTCAAAAAATATATCCATACATATCTATAGAAATAATTTTCCTCCATTTGACGACCTCCGTGGCCCAACGGCCATCACGCAGTACTAGTACACCGGACACCGTACACCGGAGGTCCAGGGTTCGATCCCTGGTCGGGTCAAGATAGAAAATGATCTTTTTCAGTTTGGCCTGGGTCTTGAATGTTTATCTATATTATGTATCCTAACTATCGCAATTCTAACTAATATATATTTGTTTATTCATTTATTTGTTTGTTACAACTTGACGCTTTATCTACTGAACCAATCTTCCTGAAATTTCGCATACACATAGAAGTAGTGAGAAGGACATAGGGTACGTACATATCATCCCGGGAAAAATCCTTGTGGGAAATTCACGCGGACGAAACCGCGGGTAAAAGATAATCAGTAATTTGATTAGTAATTTGATAATCAATGTACAAATTTAATAAACTAAGAAAACATGTCACTCGGTCTCATAGACGCAAGTATAATTCGCAGAAAAAAATAGATGCAATAAAAATATTATTTTTAATTTTATCTATCTTCAACAAACCAACCAACTCGGTAAAAACTAAGTAAGTCGCTGATATAAAGAATGTCTAAATTACTCAACTTTGATCATGGTGCGTTGGTTGGTGGCATTTACACACCGTTTGAATAATCTATTTCTTTAGTTAAAAAATATGTTCGTGTATGTGTATGTATGTATGTATGTGTATAACTTCTTTTTATTTAATTAATTTAATAGAAAACAAAATACTATAAAGAATAATTGGTAAAAATTTTAGTGATATTTTTATTAATTTTCGTCCGGAAATATTTTTTGTACATCGTATAAAAAGTCAAAAAATGACATTAGCCCAAACTCTGATAGCATTTTATTCACATTAGTATGAAAATACACACACACACACAATACACACACAGTCACACACACACACACATAAATGTCAGTTGCACAGTCATTTCATAAAATACGATTCAAAAATTATATTTTTAAAACAGACTTTAATACTACACAGTTGTTAAATATACGATTTTACAAATACATTATCTTACCGTAAAACGGGGTAAATAGGTCCAGTCTTCACTGTCAAAGACAATTTAAACCTTTGTCCCACAACGGTTAGGGTCCTTTATGGTATAGTAAAAATGCATGCTATGCTCTGTTATGTGTTAACAAGGTTAAAAATTCCAAAATTATTGTATTGTTTTCAGAAATTTAATAAAAACCCTAGAGAATTCCAATTTACTTTCCCTGGAGGGGATAATAGGTACGTGGCAGAGGTAAATCGGAAATATAACTAGGGCTGTCACTCCATATATCCAAAGTTAGTAGGTACCTAAGTACTTAATTTCCACCGGGTTGGGTGAAGAGTACCTACAATTTCCAAGATTACTAACTTGCAAAGATTTGATTACAGACAGGTGAAAGTAAGTAAAAGCTTGTAATAAAAATAAATGATATCAAACATTTTAGGTAAGGTAGTTAAAAAAATTAAATCAATACCTAGACTAAATGTTTTGTATTTGGACAACCCTATACAGGTATTCCAATTTACCTCTTTCTCAAACCAAATAACCCCCGTGTTGTTCCATGTAACCCCCGCGTCGTTCCTATTATACCCACTTTGTATGCCTATTTCCCCCTTTCACGTTCCTATTAACACCTAAATAACCTAAATGAGAGTATATTATTCAAAGTTAGATTTTCAATGAAATTACGTAATAAATCACTTACCTTAAAGTTTTTCCAAATAACAGACAGGTGTCTCAATAATAATAACTCGGATTTCAGCACTTTTCTTTGATTAATTACTCTCAATATACATTTCTTGTACTATGTAATTTTACGTGGCTACTTAGACAACCTCAGAAAAACGTGACTTTTCTAAATGAATCCTGATTGGCTGGCTTAAATACTCAGTGTGGCCAGTAGCAAAAACATATAAGCTCGTTCAAAAACAAGAAGGTGATAATCTCTAATAAATAGAAGTAACAAAAAAGAAACGTTTAGAAAAGCTGATTTTTATACCAATTTACCCCGCCATTCCTATTTTCCCCGTTTTACGGTATACCTAAATGATTATTGTATTATTTTTTACACTGGATACGTTGCCAAGAGACTTAAATTTAGTAGTATTTCTTGTATTCTCTTCAGTCGTGTGTTTAGGGTTCCTTACCTCAAAAGGCAAAAAAGCTGATACCTTCCTACAAGATCACGTATCCGTCCGTCTGTCAAGATTATTTTACTCAGGAACTCATGAAGGTATATAATTGAAAATATCTAATACTTGGGTTAGAGATGTAAAATGACTGAATCTGACCGGTCATAATTAAAAAAAGAAGTTTAAAACGATAAATGACCGATCAACTGTTGTCAAATTTTGTTATTTATTTTTTTACTTCTTATTAATAAAAGAAGTAAAAAAATAAATTAAATTTAATAAAAAGTAAAAAAATAAATTAAATTTAAATTCAATTGTTAAGGTACATATATATGAGACTAATAGATTCTCTTTTTATCTCAAATATCAACCGGCAAAGCCGCGGAAAAAACCTACAGAATACGCGTGAAAAACCTGACCCTTCCTTTGCAATCGGTAGAAAACACTTGCGATGAAAATGACCATAAATGACCGATATTGTCAGTCAAATTCAGTCACTTTGGTCATTTTCAACTCTAATTGGGTTTATGGTCTGTTTCAGCTGTAAAATAATCAAATTTATATGTCGACTCAATCAACAAATATAACCGTAAATAATTATAGCAAATTTTTCGCAAATTATGCAAATTCAGAAGGTAAACCTTAAAACCTATCGTACTTCCCGTTGACCTAAAATTATGAAATTTGGTAACCAAAAAGGTCTTATAGTACTTGTACAGCAATAAATCTGAAAACTGTAAAAATATTGTTAGAAGTCTAAAACTTCTATCAATATATATGTAGGGATCAAAACTGCAAAGTTTATTTTTGAAACTAGTTGGTCTTTCAGTTAGAGCTTATAATGTGAGATGCTTTGCATAAGACGAAACCCTCGCTGCGGGAGTTTGATTCGCACTTAGCCTTTTTTATTTTTAAGAATCGGGGGACTAGCATTTCATACCATTGTAAAAAAAAAACTATTTTAGCTGTGACCTTATTTGTAAAAACCATGACTCTGTCAAGAAGGAGTATTTTGGTGAAATAAAAAGTTTTGTAAACTACATGTGAAATAAATAAATAATATTATTATTTAAATATTTATCTAAATTTGCCCAATTAATGTGATATTAGCAATGAAAACCACAAAAATATCTGGGGATGCGCATCCTTGCGACCGTCGCGTTCCGCTGCTCGTAACAAAGTGCCGTCTTTGTTTGGTTGGTCGTTTTGTTCACCACGCCTCGCTGCCGCTGCCGAGTGGGGCAAGCGTTAGCACACACTTCAGGTGGCGCTAAAATAGTGGTGTAGCTGACAGTTTATTGATACCTATTTTAGTAATCCTACCTATAGTAGTCTCTGCCTACCCCCACGGGAAAAAGGGGTGACAATATTTATGTGGGTATGTCCTCCTCCCCTCCCTCTCTCAGCCGAAAGACGTCCACTGCTGGACAAAGGCCTTCCCCCAAGGATGGATGGTGTCCCCTCCTCGATGTGGGTATGTATGTACATGTAATCCAATTATAGTGAAAATGATTAATAAAATTTTTATGTGTCATACTACCATTTTTAAAATGATAGGTTAGTAGAATGCGATATTTTATGATCATTTGTGAAAGGCTTTTTTTTGTGAAATATTAGTGAATCGTATATAAGATAATATTTTTATTAGCTAGTGCCCGCGATTTAGTTCGCGTGTGGAAATGGAGATCGCTGTGGCAAATCATTCCATTATAATTATCAAAATAGTCGTTATGAGTGTTTCATTCCACATAAACATCCCGATCCTTAGTCATGAGAAATAAGGATAAAGGAAGAAATTTTTATGCACAAATGTATTTTCTAACTAGCTTTTGCTCGCGGCTTCGCCCGCGTGAATTTCCCATGAGAACAGTGCTTTTTCCCGGGATGAAAGGTACCCTATGTCCTTCTCAGTACCTCTAACTATGTGTATGTGTGTGTGTGTAAATTGAGTGAAGAGGTAACAGACAAACGAACAAATAAACAAACAAACTCACTTTCTCATTAATAAAGAAAAAAATCTTAATGGTATCTACTTACCATTGAAAGTCCAGTTTTTGTATTTACAAAATCATTTATCTATACATAGGTATAATAAAACATCTATACATATAATAAAACAGTAAAAATATTTTGTGTCTGTACATTTTAGTACTTTGACTGAAATGGATAGAGGGACACTTAAAAAGAATAAAAGAAAGAAGAAAAAAAAGAATAAAAAAATTTTTTTTTTAATTTTTTGTCTGTCTGTCTGTATGTATGATCACGCTAATCTCTCGAAAGCACTGAACCGATTTACTTAAAATTTTCACCAATTGCTTTGTTTCAGCAAAACATTTACAGTTTGTTTCATCAAAATCGGTTCATTTAAAAAAAGTTAATGAAGTCAAGGCATGAGTTACGCGGACGACGTCGCGGGCAACAGCTAGTACCTTATAAAAAGTTTCATTCAAATTAATTCAGTAGTTCTAATGATTAGCATGTTAAAATAAATAAACAAACATACAAACAAAGACAAACCAAACTGATAAAATTCTTAAAATTATGTTCTCTCGAGTATTTCTTCATCACACAATATTTTTGTTTAATATATATTCACTGTACCTACAGACATACCTACTATTTTTACTGTTGATAAAATGTTATAGATTACTCGAGCGCTCGGGTGTATATTGGCGTTGTCTCTGAGAGCGCGTGATTATACAGCGGGGGTGCGGGGTGTCCGCGTCATGCTTTGCCCGCAAAAACAAAAAAGAATAAAGGGAATCTAACGCCTTAATCCTGAGTCTTTTCTTAATTCACGTAAATATCTTAAGGATATTAATTAATTTTATTTTAAGCAGCTCCAAAATTCAAAAAAATCATGAGAGAGCAATATTCGTCAAGAAATGACGAAAATAATGTGGAAACACAGACATGTATATTTTGGCAGTCTTCGATTGCCACCATAGGGGCTAGACTGAAGGGTCAAAAGGGACTCAACAAAATATACATTTTGCCAGCGTATATCTCATCCGCGCTAATTGGGGTCGCTTAATAAGGCTTTACCGACGTAAGTACGTAATTTATTTCCTTCTTCACTAAGAATAATGTGTTGTGTACAGCAATGGAAGGTACGCTTACCAACATTTTTGCGCGCGGGTCATATCGATTCGGCCTTTGCACTGTAGATGTTGAATTGATTTTTGCCCTTAGAAAATAATACGAGTAGAAGAAAATTTAAAAAAATAGGTGATAGGTAATCAAATAGATTGACTAAACCGTGTGTAACATCAGTGTAATGTTACAAAAATTATAGAGATACACGTTAAATATATTGTTGAGTTAAAAATTGTTATTAATAATGGTGGAGGTCGCGGGATGCGCATGGATGCAGCTAGCGCAGGACCGGTCGTTGTGGAAATCCTTGGGGGAGGCCTTTGTCCAGCAGTGGACGTCTTTTGGCTGAGAGAGAGATTAATAATACAAATTTATGCAAAAATTTGAATCATGTAGGTGTAACTTAACTTCTGGATGGATCCAATACATTAAAAACTTTTACGTCAAAATTCTCACCCTAGGGCGACCAAGCTAGATTTGCCATTAACTTTGTAAATGTATATTATTAATGTAAATATAAAC
>JAEMBS010000772.1:0-11000 GCA_018467065.1 Ephestia elutella | reverse complement strand
TTTGACCGAGCGAGCGAAGCGAGCGAGGGCTATAATTCAAGTTGGGGCGAAAACAACATTGTGGAATGTATGTATGTGGTTGTATGTATGTTTGTTCCGCGATAACTCTCGAACCGTTGAATTAATTTCGATGATATTCAGAATACGTGTAGCAACTATCCATAGAATTTTTAAGTTCGTTGCGCAACAAAAATTGGTTCAGCCGTTTTAGAGAAATACGCATTTTTATGAAAATATATATTCCTCTATAACTTCTTTTTGAACCGTTAATCAGATTTGGATGAAACTTCACAAATCACGAGATAGTATTTCACTTTTTTTTCTCATGGTATACTGTATATCAAAATTGTTTCACCAGTTTTAAAGATATTGAGTTAAAACATGAATCGTTCATTTTCGTATCAGCGACATCTAGTGACATTTTTGTATGTATTTATGTTCCGTGATAATTATCAAAAACGTTGAATTAATTTCGTTGATATTAGGAATGCGTGTAGCAAGTGTTCGCGCCGCTTATTTGAATTTCCCGCTATGTTATTGTCCTAATCCAATCCAACTCTCTCTCCCTTTTATATGCAACAACGAAGGAGAGTGATAGATTCTCCGAGCGCCTTTCGAACGCAGCCGCCGAAGGCTTCTGAGGTCAGACTTCGGGAATTCGGAGTTGGAATCACGAACCCGTGACGTGTAGATACGTTTCTGTCAGCTCCGCCATTATCTCAGCATTTTGGCTATAATTCCGCTATAATCAGACTATCTCGTGCTAAATTGACAATATACTTCTAATTGCATTTGGACAAATGTTATAGTGCATAATACTGTGATATTTCTTGAAGAAAGTGATCCTGTGAAACGTGCCACTGTGAAGACATTTCTCTGGCGCCAGGGTCAAGAGAAGATCTTCGAAGACAATTGCTGTATAGTGCATTTCCTTTCATTAAACACCTCCCTCAAATAATCACACATTCCTCTCCCAAGCTGACCTAAAAACTTCCCGCACCAACATTCCTTGGTCCAATACGAACCGGATATAACCTCATATAACCTATTCAAACTCCGCTAATTTTTTCGCAATAGCAAACTTTCTTAGTTGTTATTCATTCCCTATTATTCATATGCGTATTGTTATTTAGCCGAGACTTCAGTTTCCTTATACCGCTGTTTCTGTAGTGTAATCATAACTTATTTAACCGCGCTTGGCCTCCGTATTCGATATCGGTCGGTCAAACAAAACTACCCACATACTACGAACAAAAATTGTTCCCCGCATTCCTTAGAACCAACAAGAACATTCTGTTGGATAAGTTTTTCACACCTGTTTGTTTACTACTCATTTCTTATCACATTTATTATTTGTTTCTATATTATAGGAACAATTATTCCGCAATTATATGTACCACATTCTTTAATATTCCGCATTCATATTTACTGCATTTTTGGAACCTAAATAGGTACCTACCTACTAAAGTTACTTTGTTTATTACTTTACCTACTGATTTTATAACGACTTGTTTCATTAACATCCGCATATATTTTCATTGTTTTCTTTTTAAATAAACTTCTATTTGCCATCTTTCACAATGGAGGCTAAATTAAAGTTATTACAGAATAAAAATAACGTTCGATTCGAATTTATTACAAAATTGTATAATGCTGGCAAGACTTTGTCTACGTCTTCATCTACTGAATTACGCTCGGCTGAATCTCTTCATGTCCGATAGTGAGACTATAGGCACATTACGTGTTGAATTCATACAAACATTAGATGAAATTAACGAGGTACAGATGGAGTTAGATCCTAAATTTGAACCAAATTATCAGTCACTTTCATCATTTGAAGATGTTTATTCTCGCGTTACACGATTCCGTGTAAACTTAAAAGGCACTAAGTCCACAACGAGTGCATCCCCGCATACCGCAACTAAGGCTCCCTTCAAACTGGCACCGCTTAACATTCCTAGCTTTGATGGAAAAATTGAAAATTGGCCAGTGTTCTATGAATCATTTAAAGCTAACATACATAATAATTCTGAGTTAACTGACTCCCATCGAGTACAGTATTTAATTAGTTAAACTTACTGGAAATGCACTAAAAATTATTGCTGGTGTGATTCTTCCGGTGAGAATTATTCTTCTATTTGGGAAAGTCTAACGAAGAAATATCAAGATAAAAGGGCCCTAGGTTCACATTATGTATCTACATTGCTTAATATTAAAAGCACTTCAAATAATCCAGTTTCATTAAAAAATTTCATCAAAACTTTCAGATGCCGCTGCCTCCGCACTTAAAACAATTACAAATTGAAAAAGAGTTTGATTTCCTTTATTTAATTTGGCATTCCGCAAGATAGATTCAAGCACCGCCCAGGCTTTTGAAATGGCCATTAGGGATAAAACTATTCCTAGAGTTATTCAGAATTTGTCGAATTTATTAATTTATTAAAAGTCAAGTAAAAATATTAGATCGAACTACAAATAATAATAATTCATTCAACTGCATTAATCCTAACGCTAATAATAATTATAACCGTCAAATACCCGCAATACAGTCCATTCATTCGTAACTTGTCATGATAATAACGATAACCGCTCTTTATGTCACTTTTACCATATTATGTTTTTATGTAACTTTATATTTTAGATTTTACTATTTGTATTGTTTATGGATATATGGCTAAACCGACTCACTTGTGGTGAGTTATGTAAGGGTCACCATTAAATTAACTTAATTTACCAAAGCACTGTACCTACTATGATTCGGATGGGTATTTGGTAGGTTTGTACCAGAAGGGCTGGTAAATGAAACGCGTGTTCACTGTTCAGTGAGTAAAATCAGACTGTCCTTTAATGGATGTTTCTAAGTAAAACGTTAACAGTTGTAACGGAACATTATCATAAAAAATGGTTGTACAAATTATTTGGAATTCCGTTTCGGCAATAATCATAAAGTAAGTTGCCGGTTGTAAACAAGTTGTATAAGTTGTCGGTCCTTTGTTGCGTGAAGGCATTGTACATTTTGTTATCTGCTTTACGATGCCTTTGTGAAGTTTAGGTGCCGTTGAATCCCGTGGGAATGCTACGGAACGCCACAATCCTCCACCCTTAGAAAAAGCTAGAAATTTGAAACAGGGTAATCGTTCTTTAGTACATAATTATTTACATAATATACAATTTCGGACAAAATAATTAATTTTAAATTTATACAAAAATATTGGAGGGGCATATTACATGTGGCTTAAAATTAAACATTTATAGTTAGTAAATTTGTTAGTAACAATAAGTAGTTGTCTATATCTAGGTTAGTAGTTAATACATGAATTATTAGAAATTTACAGTATAGACTTATGTACTACTTAATTAATTTTGATAAATTGCCAAAATATTGTCTTCTTTGTATACCGGCACTTTAATTCACTTTGTTATCACTAGTCACTGCACAATAGACACGAAGTAACGATGACGCTTGCTGTATATGCAGCACGTGGTCCTTTCATGTTGCCGTTAGGAAGGCAGGCTGCTGCATCTTCTAAAATCGGTGAAGTCTGAACAATGTGTATTATAAGTTGAATTTTACCACCTTTTTTACGGTGCGCCCGGAACGGGTTATTGTTGGGTTGTGTCTGTGGGGTGTCGTTCTTTGCAGGTACTTCATCTGGTGCCGGTGGCACTGGTGTTGGCGTTTTTGTAGGTTTTTGTGACCAACACGTTGTCATCCACACAAATAAGCTGTTTCTGAGACGGTCGAGCGATATTGTGACAGGCTTATTGTTTATTTCTGGTATAGTATTTAGGGTTTCTTTTTAGAACTTTATACGGGCCTTCACAGGGAGGAACAAGCGATTTATGAGTTTCATTTCTGCGAACACATGTGTAGCATTGTTTAAGTCCCTATGAATAAAAACTTTGTCGCCTTTATTGTGATGGCTCGACTGTCCAGTGTGTGAAATGGATGAAAGAGTTTGAGCTAGATTTGTTATATATTCTCTAGTATTTACAGATGTCTTAGGTTTGTTGTGAATAGATCGCCTGGTAACCTAAGATTAGTACCGTACAGTAATTGAGCTGGGCTATAATCTAAATCTAACTTAATAGCTGTACGTAAACCTAAAGTACTAATGGTAATTGTTGAGCCCATTTTGTGTTATCATCAGTACATTTGGCCATAATTGTTGCCTTAAGTGTACGATGAAATCGTTCGACCATGCCGTTTGCCTTTGGATTATAAGCTGTAGTGCGAATGCGTTCGATACCGAGCCTATTCAATAATTGTATAAATAAATCAGACTCGAATTGACGACCCTGGTCTGAAGTAATCCGTTTTGGACAGCCGTAACGAGCTATCCAATTTTCTAGAAAGGCTTTAGCAACAGTTTCAGCCGTTATGTCCTTAGTAGGTATTACTTCAGGCCATTTCGTAACTCTATCTATAATTGTTACGCAATATCTATAATCGTCTGAGGACGGTAGTGGGCCTATTATATCGATATGCACATGATCGAAACGAGAAGCTTTGTCAAATTCGCCTAATGGAGTAATAGTATGATGTTGTATTTTACATTTTTGACAAGCAATACAATGTTTAACGAAATTTTTTATATCTATATTCATACTAGGCCAAAAGTATCTAGATTTAACTAAACGTCTAGTAGCTGCAACTCCAGGATGACTGACTTCATGTAGTATTTTGATAGCTATGTCTCGGAAGTGTTGAGGTAAATATGGGCGGACGTTATCGGTTGATGTCTCGCAAGTAATTTTAATATCAGAATCCGGCATAGTTATAAGTTTAAATTGTAGGTTATCTTGTTGCCTAAGATTCTGCAATTCCGAGTCGTTTTGTTGAGACTCAGCCAGTTCCTGGTAGTCTATAAATGATGGCATTGTTATTTCTTCTATCCTAGATAAAGCATCAGCTGCGCTATTTTTATTACCCTCTATGTATTGTATCTTATCGCAGAACTGAGAAATAAAATCTAATTGTCTTAAACGTCTAGGGGAATCTGATGGAGAAACTTTTTTTGTTAGTGCGTATGTTAAGGGTTTATGATCTGTTAAAACTATTAATTCTCTACCTTCTATAATATACCTAAAGTGCTTAATTGACATATATATTGCTAGGAGTTCTCTATCATAGGTGCTATATCTAGACTGTGTTTCAGTTAATTTTTTAGAGTAAAAACTTAGTGGTTGTAATTTGCCATTTATTTGTTGGTTTAAAGCTGCGCCTACGCAACTACCTGAAGCGTCCGTCATTAAAATTAGCGGTGCGGAGGGATCAGTGTGTGATAACATTGTAGCGGCACTTAAACTTTCTTTACACTGGCTGAAAGCTTTTAATGCTTCTTCAGTCCATATAATTTTTGTCTTATCGCGTTTTTTAGAATTGTGTATGTACGCGTTTAATGGTGCCTGTATTTGCGCGGCGTTCGGAATGCTATTTCTATAAAAGTTAATCATTCCTAAGAAACGTCGTAATTCCTCGATATTATTTGGTTGAGGATAATTAATTATAGCCTGAACTTTTTTATTGCTGGGTATAATACCTTCAGGAGTAATGTGATAGCCTAGAAAATCTAGTTCTGGTTTACCGAATTCGCATTTTTGTAAATTAATTGTGAGACCATAATTATTTAGTCTCTCTAGGACTTGTTCTAGGTGCACTAAGTGTTGTGATTTTGATTCTGAACCTATAACAATATCATCTAAATATGGAATGCGAAATCTAAGCCTTTGAGGCATGCAAAATCTTTGGAAATCCTGAGCTGCGAGTAAACCAAAGTTCATCCGAGTATGAACAAACCGAACTTTTATGACGGAGTTTTAGGAATATCTTCTTCGGCGGTATATAAAATAGGCTTTTCTAACGTCTATTTTGAAAAGTAGCCAACATATAAGTCTAATAGTCTAGGTAAAGGGTAGCGATCAGAGTTGTTTATCGAAATATAGATCACCGCAGGGTCTTGTCTGTTCTCTTTTAGATACGATCCAGTATTTAGGCCTACAAATACCTAATTGCACCATTCTTTCGAATTCAGTTTTGGCTGCTTTGTATTTCTGTGGATTGCTGGCGTGTTTTCCTTCTCGCATACCGGAGGTCCGGTAGTATAAATGTGATGTTTCACATCGTTTAGGTTCTGCTAAGAAATTTTCCATTTTAGTGATGTTCGGAACTTTTTTAAAATAGCGTGATATTCGTCGTTCCTTGCTTATAGAACGAACAGTCGGTTCGTTTCAGTTTGAAGAACATTTATCTGACGCGATAACGAAGTTACTTTGTCGTGACTGGGTTTTTTGCACGTAAATCGACCATTAATTTGTTAGCGGCGAGAAAATCTGCACCGATAATAGATTTAGAGACGTGTCATTAATATAAATGTCCAGCTTCGAAAAGGGCGACGTAAACCTAAATCAATGGTAATGGTTTTTTTACCATATGTAGTAATTTGTGTACCGTTAGCTGCATACAGGATGTAATCAGATGTTCCCGTTCGCTTTTTCGCGGCTAGAAATCTAGAAACATCAGCGCCTGTGGTTCATTAAAAATTGAGTACCTGTTGTTTTATCACTAACGCATAATCTGTATGACTCATCAACCTCTTGTGCAACATTTGCGTCCGCCGGTGTCGAAGTCTTGTTTTGCAGGAATTTTCATAATTATTATAGCTACTACAATATTTGGTATCGCCACATTTGCGCGCATTTTTTAAGTACGTAATGATAATAGCACACAGATGGTTTGGATCGCCGGGTTTAAAGCTTTGATCGGCAAAATCCCTGCGATTACTTTTATTTTTGGTGCGCGATTTATAGTTATTTTGAATAGGGTGGTATTTTTTGGTTATGGTCTTGATTGGTGGCCCACGAACGATTTATGGCCATATTGTCAGTTAACTTATCTAAAATGTATTTAACTTCTGATTGTAGTTAGTTAATTCTCGTGAAAACATCAGAAGAATTTATTGTAGATATATGTCATTCGCCAATAGGGGCCGTTTGAAAATGGGAAGTTAGTGTTTTCTAACATTTCTTATCTGCCATTATCGCGAGGTTATTTAAACTAATTTTGTCTTGTAAGCGCACGCGGTTACTATTGGTTGGTTGATTGAGTTTGCAGATGTCCATGAATAATATTTTATGTGGTCATCTGCGATGCGATTGTTATTAAGTTCTCGCATGCGTCTAAGTAATTGAGTTTTATTTTGGTCTCCGAGCTTCCACTCCGTTTAGTAATTTGTTTAGTTGATGAGACTCGGATTCCTGATATACATATACACCTATCTTTTATAGGTGTTGAATATATTTACAGTTGGCATATTTTCGAATGGTCGCTAATATCGCTCAATTCGTCTTTACCCAACTTAGATATTAATATTTGACTTTTGTGGAGGTCACTAACCTTATGTATGTCCACGATGGCGTTGAACTGATGAAACCAGAGTCGCAGCTGCTGTCGCCAGAACTCCGGAATTTTGACATCAGGGCGAGTAGTTGTGGCCGCCTGTGCTTCAAAGCAGGTGATGATAGGCTCTGGCTGCGTAGTCGCTGTCGTTGCGTGACATCGTGGTCTTGATAATTGCTGGCAGGATTGTCGTAATTGAGTCTGACGTTGTTTGTAGAACACGACGTTTGCAGATTGCGCAGGATTTCTTGGATCACGACGATTTGTAGATCGCGTTGGTATCACGTCGATTTGTAGATCAGCGTCGGAATCACGTCGTGATGTCACCACTACCATATTATATTTTTATGTAACTTAGTATTTTAGATTTTACTATTTGTATTATTTATGGATATGGCTAAGTCTGACTACATGTGAGTGAGTAATATAAGGGTCATCAATAAATTAACTGATTGACAGAAGCACTGTACCTCCATGTTCGGACGAGTACTTGGTAGGTTTTGTACCAGAAGGGGTTGGTAAACGAAACGCGTGTTCACTGTTTCGTGAGTAAAATCAGACTTTCTTTTAATAGATGTTTTAAGTTAAACGTTAATAGTTGTAACGGAACATTTTCTATAAAAAATGGTTGTACAAATTATTTGGACCCGTTCGGCAATAATCATAAAGTAAGTTGCCGGTTGTAAATAAGTTGTATAAGTTGTCGGTCCTTTGTTGCGAATATGTGCATTTTGTTAATTACTTTGATGATGCTCGCGCAGTTAAAGGTGTTGCTAAATCCGTGGGAATGCTACTGAAGACGCCACAGTATACTTGCCTTTAATAGAGAACTTTACCCGTCGGGAACTGTACAGCGTCGATGTGCGCTCCTGCTATGGCTTCTATGAACAAAAGGTGCTGCTGGCCCTGCACCGCCAATCTTGTCTGCCAGTCTTGACGTCAGCAGCGTGATGGTGGACCCACTATCTAATAAAGCATAAGCATCTATCTTACCATGTGGTCCTGATATTTTGGAACAGGTAAAACTTTAAGGAAGGTCTGCACGAGCGCTGCACCTGCCGCTGTTGTAGTTGCGTTGCTACACGACTCGAATACAGGTGCTGCCTCGGTGCTGTCGCCTCCGCTCGTCAGGTGTAGTTGTGCCGCCGTCACTCTGCACCTGCTGTGCTGCGTCGTTGTGCAACAGCTTGTGGTGGTAGTACTCGCAGCCTCACGGCGCTGCACTTTTTTCCTGTAACGGTGGTTCCATGTCCGTCTACCGAGGTACATCTGAAACATAATTTATTTTACGAGCTGTCTCCCACCTTTCTTGAAACGGGCATGGATAAAAATTCTGAAAACATGCGGCTGAGTAAGTATGGTCGGCGTTGTATTATAGGGGCACAGGTACTGACTTTTGTGTCATTGGTACCCACAGTGATGGCGCTTGTAATCTTTTCGCTCTTCGACTATCTCACATTTGGCATGCCTTGAATTGAGGTCATCAGCCTCCTGTCTAGAAACGACTGATGACAAGCAGCTTTAGGTTCAGATGCGTCTGCCATAACCTCAAAGTCATACCAGCGGTGTTCGTAAAACTGTCGTCAATTTATCGCTACAATGTTAGTAATTTCTGGATTATGGGTACTCGATTTTATTTAATGCATTTATAGTAGAAATAATATTATTTACTTTAGAAGCTACAAAAATACACTTCCTTTGGACTATCTGTCAACTTTGTGGTAAGTGGCGTAACTTTTCCAGCTCGTTTGTAACCAAAGCGTGTGGTCGACCGAAGCGTGCTTCTAACCTTTTCCACTATTTTTTGTGCGTTTATACCGCTTACAAATAAACCTTCTTTATCGATTCTAGTTACTCTTTTTAAGCATTTCATAGCCGTGCCATATTTTCTGCCTCCGTAAAAGCAGATTGTGACTCGTTAAATGCACTTTAAATATAACCAATCGACCAGTATTTCCATTAAAATAAGGCAAGTCAGCATACCTGTGCAGCTCGGGGCGAGCCCACGAATCACCTCTAATAAAGCCGCCGTTAGGTCTCTCAACGGTTGGCTGGTGTCGTTCAGCTGTGGTCCTCCCTGTTGTGGCAGCGACCCATTGGCGCAGTTATGACGGGAGCGACGCGCTTAAGCGTCACCGGTGTCAGGCGCTGCGGTCAGCCGCAGCGCGCCACGCTCAAAGTTGCCGCCGGTGACTGTTGGTGTCGCTGGTCGAGGTGACTCCATGACCGAAGATGGCTCCTCCGTTGTTCCTTTGCCGTGCTCCTTGTTCCCACTCATTGTGAAATTGAATTTACCGCAGTGTACTAAAACACTTGACTAGAGTCCACATACAATGCCAACGCGACGCAGTTGAATTACTATTATACTCCGACCTGAACGGACCAATTGTTAGAAATGAAAGATTGTCCAACTGCGTAATTGCGTTTTATTTGTCAGTAAACTCATAAATACAAATACATGAAATCCTTTTAGGAGGATTAGCCGTTTATAAACTAACACAGCGACACTTAAACACTACTACATCGTTTGATAAATTGTAGACAGAGAAATGAGCCTGGGCGGTGAGGCGTGGAAATACTTATATATGTTCTCCAGAAATGCGTGGGGCGCCTGTCGCGTGTTCGTTAAATTAAACCAATTAAATCGCTGTTAGAGAGTCTCAAACATTACCAACATGGTTACAAAATTCGCTCTATATGCGTTTAGAAGTACTTACACGCTTTTGCCCGCCAGATACAGGTGTATACATACAACAGATAGATTATGCATAGAGTATAAATATAACAGATAGAATAAAGGTTGCCGATGTGTCGTAACAATTTATAGATATTCATTCATGGTACTGTTATAATAAATATTATAATCTAAGAATATTGAAATATGAGATTCATGCATGCGACGTAGATATCAGATCATCAGAGTATAGACGATCTATAAGTAATAAATCCCCTATTATTTGTTCGCAGCAGTTCCCAGTACCCAAACTGATTGTTCGGGTGAGTACAAACATGGGGTAAACTAATAAAGATCATGTTTACGGCTCGTGAAGTCCTAATCTCCCAGTTTTTGGCCTCGCAAAGTTGAATACCTAAATGAGCTTTAGGGATATTTGGCTGGATTGTGCTGAAAGTTTTTGCACCATTGGTAAACTTCTTCATGGTAGGTCATGGATGTTCGTTATAAGTTAGCCAGATCTTGGTGACACGCGTAAGAATCACTCACATACTGATTAGTGAAGAAATATAGGTATGAAAATGATTTATTAGTTTTGTCTTAGTCATTTCCTTTGTTAGGTATCAGGTGTAAGTAAGCACTAAAAAGGAATTTTGAAGCCGAAGGCAAGAGCTAGTGACTAGTAAAAAGAGGTGCACCTACTTAATTTATAAAAGTCAAAACTATAGAAACAAGTTTCCAACATAAAAAAATCATGTTCAAAAGTCGTTAGTCATTACCATCTACAATGGGAAGGCCTAACTGACGTGGCGGAAATTTTATTCCATGTATTCGGTTAGAAGAAATTTAAACCAGAACTAGCGACGAAGCGACGATCTCACTTGTAACGTTTTTTTCCTCTGTTTGAAACTACAGAAAGGTGTACAG
>JAEMBS010000771.1:0-11013 GCA_018467065.1 Ephestia elutella | reverse complement strand
AGTAAATAAATCTATATCAAGACTGTGAGATATGTTATTAAAATTAATAAAATATGGAAATGAAAAAATACAATTTTATTCTATTTTAAGGTGGATTACGTGAAAGACCCGTCTCCTTACTGCGTGGACGCGACGGAAGATGAAGACGCGTTGGAGTACTATAGTGATGTGAAGAATGTCTATTTTGGTGATGGTGAAGCTAAGAACAGCAGTGATGAAACTTAAGTCTTTAAAGAACCTTTTTGAGGGAACTTCTTTGTAATTTACCTATCTAGATGATAAACTATCCTCATGTTTAACAATAGCTGTGGTGTGTACCTAAGTTGTTTTGTATTCTAATATTAAGTGAAGCTGCGGGCTATAATGTATATTTTAGTTTTTATTACGAGGTGGTTTAGTGTAAATAGTCACTGCTGAGGCATAGACCTTCCTTATCAATCAATACATGTATATAATAAAACAGTAACTAGTCTGTGTCAGTACATAAGAGATATTTAAGAAAAATAAAATATAAGCCAAAATTTTTTTTTAATCTTTGTCTTTCTTTCTGTATATTTGTATGCTCATCACGCAAAAACTACTGGACCAAATTTGATACGGTTTTTACTTTTGTGTTGTTAAAGGTGTAACTTAAAATCTGGCGTAGATTTTATCTTGATACCACGCTAAGAAACCTGAGATATTACAAGCTAATTATTAAAAATAAAAACACGACTGACAAGTTGTTACTCAAAAAGTACATACAAACATATAAGTTATATACATTTTTGAAATCTCCTTTTAAAGCCCTTCAATTTGATTCCCCATTCGATAAGATTGATCAAATTTTATTTTTTGGTCTGCTATTTATCGCATATATAATCCGCCATTTTGTTTTTATGATGACGTCATATAGCCTATGTCACTCGGAGAAATGCAAGGAATCTAAAAAAACCTCTCACATCAAAATCTGTTAAGCCGTTCAGGACTTATGGTGGAATAAAGAAACTTACATATATACATACTTACATACATGAACCCTGAAAACATAACACTCCTTTTTTGGTCAGTCGTGTAAAAAATTGTAAATTACGCGCGGACGAAGTTGCAGATTAGTGGATGAATAAATAGGGTGAGCCATGACCAACCACGCAAATACCTTCCGACTTGCAAATTACTTGCAACGCTTTGCCTTCCGAAGAACAGAGGAGCTCGGGAAACTGTAAATAGTAGAAGCTAATCATAAGCTAATAAAATAAATAAAATTCCATTTTGAAATCATTCGAGTGAGTCCCGAACTACATACAAGCAATTAATGCGATAAAATTCCTATGGTCCATCTATATTTAAATAACTCAAAGGTGACTGACTGACTGACATAGTGATCTATCAACGCACAGCCCAAACCACTGGACGGATCGGGCTGAAATTTAGCATGCAGGTAGATGTTATGACGTAGGCATCCGCTAAGAAAGGATTAACGCGAGCGAAGCCGCGGGCGCCAGCTAGTTTATACATAATTGTCCTATGATGTAAACAATCTTCACAGAACTTTTTGTTGAATTTTGTTGAAAATAAATCAAATATTAGTTCATACCTAAACATTATAAAGTAAAACATTCATTAACCACGAAAGCAAATTCCTAAAAAGTCTATTTTAATTTATATTGTTGTAAAATCATAAGAAGACATGGTAAGATTGCTTCTTCTCTTCTTCTTCTCTCAGCCAAAAGACGTCCACTGCTGGACAAAGGCCTCCCCCGATGGGGGATTTTGCCGTAATCGCCACGCTTGGCAGGCGGGTTGGCGATCGCAGTGTGATGGCATAGTACGCGGAAAGATGCTGCTGCCCATCCTCCGGTGTTTTAAATCCCTTAGTCGCCTCTTACGACACCCATGGGAAGAGATGGGTTGGTGCTATTCTAGGGCCACACCACAGGCCGATTGACAGGAAGATTGCTTACATAATAAATATTTTTATTTATTTATTATTAATTTGTTATTTGTTGCATTAATAAAACATAAGAGGCTCACTAAGATAGAGAGAAGGTGAGGAAGTGGTTTATTCTCGTTACGTTAAATGACGCTCAACGAATAATAATAAATATCAGAAAATTCGATTACTTACGTCACATATTCCTACCGCACCACTTCCTTGTCCTAACTAGGGAGAGGATGTTTCAACACAGTTAACATAAAGCAAAAGTCCGTAAATAAAATCCAAACATTTGGAAATCTAGTTTTCTGTTCGACAGAGCAAATCAAAATAGAAACTAACAATTCGATTCGATTGAAGAAAGTCCCTCTAATGATTTTTTGTGGTCCCAAAGCGAAGTTTATTTTTTCCTCGTTTGTGACGAAATCCCTGAAGAATTCCGCCATTTTGGTTTCCTGCGTCGTTAGCTTGATTAAAGAGATCGCAATTAACCTTTTGCTTGCCACGAACGACGAAATTTAAGAATTTATTATTACTTATGTATTATGTACTCAAAAGTTAAGAAATTAAAGCAAAAAATACTCCACTAGAAAGAAAAATCATTGCCAGTATAGAAAAAAATGTTATTTTATTATTTTGACAATCAATTTACAAGTTTTATTTTTTCAAATCAAATACCGAGAACTTTTATTTTACAAGCTTTTATTTAATAACATAAGTCTGGATGGAATCTTGCAACTCAATTTTGAAGCAGATATCTTCATCCGATTGAGCTAAAATTTTGTATACCTACACGTTTAGTTTGGATGACAATGCATTATTAAGATATACATACATAATACACAAATGTATTAAAATAAGCCTTAGTTAATAAAAGTATCCCTGATCAGTGGTTTTTATTCAGTCCAATGTCACTAACATGTACTTGTACTATTATGTATTCTGTGGTATAGGTTAGCATAGAATGTTTTTATAATTCAGAATCAACCTAGCGCGTCGGGACGATTACTTTGCCCGTGACGTGTGACAAATTGGCAATGCTATTTAAATGTTATGCCAAAAAAAGTTATGACAAATGTTCAGCGCACTGCTTCGATAACGACCTCGAGTTATTGTACGCGAAAGGTGGAAAATAAATAACTATACATATAACGTTTTTACCTTAGAAAGATTTTTGGAAAGTGTCTGACGGGTGATATTTCACTCGCACGCACTAAATGTGAATCTAAATTCGATTGAAATATGAATTTTCAATTACTTGTTCTTATTATGTCTTCTTAAATGTGTGACTAGAGAAAGGCATCGTCGTCAAAATTTGCATATATGACATTTATTTTTATACTATTCAACTTATAGGTAGGTACCTTATTAAATAGATAGATCAACACTTTATATTGTACCATTTATAGAAAGAACATTTGTATGTTCTTTCTATAAATGGTACAATATTATTATATATTTACGTTTTGTTACTACTTTGTAGTAGTAACAATGTAAGTAAGTAGTTAAGTAGTAAGGGATTAAAAACACCGGAGGATGGGCAGCAGCATCTTTCCGCGTACTATGCCATCAAACTGCGATCGCCAACCCGCCTGCCAAGCGTGGCGATTATGGCAAAACCCCCCCACGGATAAAATCCTTGGGGGAGGCCTTTGTCCAGCAGTGGACGTCTTTAGGCTGAGAGAGAGAGAGAGAGAGTAGTAACAAAACGTAAATACACACTTACATGTAAATGAGCGCAAAGGCGGGCTTATCGCAAATGCAATATCAAAGTACTTCATATTTATATTATTTGTCTTAATTTTCCCGGATTTTACCATCTACTAAAATGTATACACTAACCGTGATAAAATCCGTTCGAAATTAGCATTTATAGGTAGTAAAGCAAACAAAATATACGCGATACCTCGAACATAAACTTTGAGCTATGGTTTATTACTTCGATCTCGACTAGACCTTCCAATGTTGTAGGTATTGGCATTGCATGAAAATGTAGAAAGCACAACTGCTTTCTAAACTCCATTTATTCTTACCAGTCCTATCATGTAAGCAATCTTACCATGTATTTTTATGATTTTACAACAATATAAATTAAAATAGACTTTTTAGGAAATTACTTTCGTGGTTAATAAATGTTTTACTTTAGAATGTTTAGGTTTGAATATTTGATTTATTTTCAACAAAATTCAACAAAAAGAACTGTGAAGATTGTTTACATGATAGGACTGGTAACAAAAAATGGATTTTACATCGATACTGTAGAACGATACATCGTTTAATAGACAATTTAAAAAATCTTATATACCCATTTAAAAATATATACCGGTGTTACTACAGAAAACTGTAAGTAACACCAGTATTTTTTTTTAAATTACCTAATAATAACATAACAATGCTTTAACCGCTGCCTGACTTAAGATGCATGGGATGAAGTAATGATTTATTTGTGCCAAAAAACTTGTTTTAGCTTCAAAACGGAGTTCATTGACAATAAAAAATTCTATAAGTGTTACTGTAACACTCTCGATAAGAAATAATATATCACGTGGATTCCTAATAAATGAAATACAACGGAAATCCAGACTTAGACGTATATATCTCTACCAACCTGCTCGAGACAGATCACTTCTGAGAAACTCAATTACTCAGAGCATTTAACAAATTGGAGTCCCCCTCTACCAAATTTTATATGATCATGCTCATACTGTTTGTGATTGTGTGCGTAGTTTGAACTAACGTGTCGGCATTATCTTTGTGTGCGTGTATAAATTACGTTGTCTACACGGCGCATTGCGTAGGTGAGCGAGTTTTCCCCTCAGCGAAAGTGGCAGACTTTTTACACGACTGTCCAAAAAGGAGTGTTATGTTTTCAGGATTCATGTATGTAAGTATGTATGTAAGTTTCTTTATTCCACTAAAAGTCATGAACGGCTTAACAGATTTTGATGTGAGAGGTATTGTTAGATTCCTTGCATTCTCGCTTGTAAGTATGTTCGTTCGGGTGGAACACAGGTGGAATCTTACAACTCAATTTTGAAGTACATATCTTCAACCGATTGAGCTGAAATTTTGTACACACGTTTAGTTTGGTTGGATGACAATGCATGATATGGTAGGTGACGTCATTCTAAATCTAATATGGCGGACCATCCAAGATGGCGGAATACATTTCTACAATATGGGTATCAAATGAAAGGGTTTGTTGAGAGTAACAACAAAAGCTTTTAAAAAAAAGTTTGTTACTATTAATTTATTTATAATTAGCTTGTTTGCATAGTAACTTACGCATCGTCTCCTGTTGGTTAAATGCTCTAAGCTTAATTACGTCTTAACTGAGATGGGTTTATGCCCGGGAATAAACGGGAAGAAAAGGTAATTGCCTGACGTAAACCCATATTAAATGGGCTTGCACCCGGGAATAAACGGGCAGAAAGAAACAGTTTCTTCCCGGCGTAAACCTATCTTTGGCCTCAACACGTAATTAATGTTATTGTACCTGTTTCTATGCTGTTTGTAAAGGACAAGGGTCAAGGGTCACAATACCAGAATGGAAATACGTTATTTCCTGTCACTGCGCTGTTTGTAATAGAATATGGGTCGGTGTCAAATTGTGGAGTAGATAGACCAAATTGTGATGAAAGAATGTTGTCATCATTTTAAACGCCTTAACAAAATAATCTATCTGTACTTATGCATATTCGAATATAAATTTAAACACAGGGACGAAACCGCTGAGTGTAGAGACTTGAAATTTTGCAGTTCTTTTTATAAGCTTTTATGTAACTTGCAAATTCAGTTGCAATACTTGCAATGTATGTAAGTATGTTCGTTCGGGCGGAATCTGAGAACTCAATTTAGGTAGATATCTTCAACCTATTGAGCTGAAATTTTGTACACACGTTTATATAGTTTGGATGACAATGCATGATATGATATGTGACGTCATTCTAAATCCAATATGGCGGACCATCCAAGATAGCGGAATAGCTATTTGTTTGTGATGCATTTCTACAATATGGGTATCAAATGAAAGGTTTTGTTGAGAGTAACAATAAAAGCTTTTTAAAAAAAGTTTTTTATTATTATTTTTTATAGCGTAAGTGAGCACTAAGATTTTGTTAATTAAAATTTAATTCACGCCGGCCGATTGAAAAGCTAATTATTATTTATGATACAAATAAAATATATCTCTATCCCTTTTTGGGTACACAAAGCCAAGATTCGTATATTTTATTCATTACTATTATTTTTATACAAAAGTTTTCCACTCCGTATTTGTCGTTATTCTTTAAACTCTCCGTAATAGAGGTCACGAGGTCTAAGTATAAGAAATAAGTTTAAGTGCGTCTGAAGTGTTAACAAGTAGACCAATTTACGTATAGCTTTCGAAACCCGTTAAAAGTTTTGATTGCTTCGATCATTTTTAGATTGGAGATGAATCACAAGAAAACTTCATGTGACATGAGATTGTGATAAACTTTGACATTTAATAATAATAATACATGTAATACGAACTTACACTTACTGAGTAAGTATCTAGTTATGAACTTCACCTATTAGTGTTTTAGTCTGCAAATAAACATTTATAATAAATAATTTAGTTTATTTGTGATATTTATACAAATTTAGTCACTTTGTGCACCCATGACATACTTATTTCTGTTTATCCCTAAGGTTGACTGGTAGAGAATGCTGTTAGCATTAAGTCCGCCTTTTATATTATTTTGGTTTAATAAAGTTTTAAATAAATAAATAAACTAGGATACTTATACAAAAACAAAACTCTTACTTTTATTTTGTGCTACCAAAAAATAATTCATTGCTTTATTTAGTTAGAAGTGAACATTTAAAAACTTATTGAAGACTTAGTAAATACCAATATACAATAATTTATGTGGAGCCAGTTTTTTTTGTTTCGAGAATTTAAAAAATGAGGTAAATTTAATGTTAAAAACATACATCTTATTAAAATGAGACTACTTAACACTATTACATTACATGTTAAGTATAGCAATTTCACATTTTGACTTTTTTTGGTTTAAACCATTAAGTTAATTCCATTTAGTTTAAACTAATAGTGGGAAGTGTGATCAAATTTTCCAGTTAAAATTTTTTACAAAAAAATATGTTCGAGGGAAGCACAATTGCAAATTAAATATTCCACCAGCGTACATGTAAGTGTCTGAATGAACCGAGAGTCTGAAAAACTAATACTATATTATATGAAAAGACTATTATACTTGGAACTATGAGACTGTCTCTCTGTTGTTTAATAGAAGTTCAAGTTAAACTGGATGATATAAATTTGAAGATTTTGCATACGAAATGTAAGAATATTCAAAGGTATCTTCGAACCTTTAGGGCCTTAGGGAATATCTTACAATTTTCTGATTAAATGTCTGAAATGTAAAACATGTGGCACTACCGTGCGCCGAGGCATCGCTCCCGAGGAATCCGATTAGGTATCGTATTATAAATACGAAAGTTTGGATGTGAGTTTGTGATTTGTGAGGATGTTTGTTACTCAATCACGCAAAATCTACTGGACTGATTTCAGTAAAATTTGGTGCACGAGTAGAAAAATGCCGAGAATACGCTAAGTAAGAAATTACCACGGGGAGCAAAGCCCCGGGGCGCGGCTAGTCTTCTATATAAAAAAGTGACTCTCACCTATGCACCGAATTTTTTTTGTAAGGAAAAGGACACTTTGTTTAAAGTTTTTGATAGTGAGCATAAAACCTATCACAGTATTAAGTACCAAACTGTACATATTTTATAAATGAATGTAAAAACAGTTAAGTATTATAATGTAGTACATACATTAATTGTAATTGTACACTAGTGAGTTAAGTACAGGATTATCTCTGGTTGGTGTATATCATTAAATTAGCATAAGCATGAAAGTAATAAGTAAGTACTTAATAAACGTACTCCCATTCAGTGACTTCCATGACATAAAATTAGAAGAAAAATATCCTGTATACATATACAAGAACATATACAACGTACAGTCAGCAGAGAAACTTGATCCCCCAGAGATAGGATTTGGTGAGATAGGAGGGGGGGGGGTCAGATTGGGATCAGATTTCTCGGCAGCTGACTGTACATACGTTAAATTACTATAAGTAAACATTTCTTACTTAGTACATAGGTATGTAATTAAATTGAAATAAAAAGGATCAAAAATTTTTAACTTATTATCATGTTAGTGTTATATTTGTACATAATATTTGTTGTAGAATTAAATACAGAAAAAAAAATATGTTGTTTTACTTAATTACAAAATCATCAACCTCGAAGAACGCATTTCGACCAGATTGCGGAGCTCCTTAAAAAGGGAGATATTAGGAGCACCCATAACCGGAGAGCTTGTATGAAGAGAGTGATGAGTGTATAGTCCAGTAGTGGAAGATAATTAGGTTTTGATATTAGTAAGAAGTTCTCAAAAATTTATATTTCATTAAGTGACATATTTTTAGACTATTCTTTAAAAAGTTAGAATTCTCTTAAACCGCTGCTTTAGGTATTATTTAGGTATTTACAGAATGAGCAAAAAAAACAGTGAATATAGGAATTAGGAGCAGAAAAAAAATTAAAGCATCTTGAATGGAATATCAAATATCTTAATATTATTAAATTTTTAGAAATCTTATGTACTTGGTACATACTTAAACGGAAAAATGCTTTATAATTTCGCTATAATATAAAATTTGAGTCACTGTAATATTGTTAAATAATCCATTAGCTTTTACTGAATTTGCCCGTAAAAGTTTAGAAGTCTATGATACATGCTTTCATAACAATTTAATTTTTTTTGCACCTGAGGCCCAATATTGAATTAGAGTATATAAAGTTGTTAGTACATTACTAGAACCATGTAATCAATAACCATACAAAAGATTAGAAATTTATCTCACACGGTAACATAGGAATTTCAATCTATGAGACTGAACGGAGCGCGCGCGGCGTTCTCCCTAGCTAGGTAGTTAGGTACATAGTGTCGCGCGCAGAACGACCTGCCGCGCCGTGCCTGCCCCGCGCGCGTCCATAGTCAAACAAGAGAGAAGGCATTATAAATCGGATCACGGGCCGGAATAAGTACTACGTAATATTGTAACTACTATATTTAGATAAATAAATAATAAAAAATAATAAATATACGGACATATCACACCAATTGAGCATATACATGGTAAGTTCGAGACTTGTTTTACGGAATACTAACTCAAAGATCTCTATATTTTATAATAGATTTACATATATAGATAAACTTATCCAAGACCCAGGCCAATCAGGAAAAGATCCGTTTTCCCATCATGACCCGGTAACCGGGGATCGAACCTGGGTCCTCGGCGTCGCAGGCGGCGTGTTGACCGTTGGCCATCAAAAAATGTGATAATGGTTCACAGTTACAAAATACTACCAAATCAAAATCAAAAACATAAATGTGAAAAAGTTAGCCAAGTCCGGTGAGATTTTTCCAGGGTATGGTATGAGAATTTAAGTCGGAAAAAATAATCGAAAATAATAATTCACAATATCAACAGTTTGAAAAAATCGGTCTATTTGACCGAGTTGTTGAATTGATGGTGTTCGTAATGAATATTGCAATAATTACTATTTAAATTAGGTATCTGGCTTTGAATAATGCAGTTGTCATTCATCTGTTCTGTAGCAAAAAGTAGGCACCAGGGACCAGGACTGATAAATATTAATATTGAAATTAAAACGCAAATATTATTTTGAAATAGTACTCTTTATTAAATGAAACAATAAAAACACAACATATTTTTTGATTTCACAGATTATTTGTATTTGAAGTTTTAAAAGGATAATAAAATTGCTAGTTAATCACGATAGTTTTTGCCGTTTGCTCGACTCTCCGATCAAAGATGAAACATCCACATGTTCATGAACGACGCGAGGTACACATTTTTTTGATGCATTCGATATACTCAAGTCATGTTCAACAGACAAATCATCGGAACTATCATTATCAATAATATTACTAATCATAAATTCGGTTTCTGTATCAAGTTCAGCTTCATTTATAATAACACCATCACTACAACATTTTTTATCTACACAGTAAATACACAATGCCGTACATTTCAACCCTGCCTTAATACAAGTGCAAGTTCCTTTGCACGTGAGCTTGCATTTACAAGATATCATTTTTAATATTTCATAGGGTGCTGGACTCTCAGTAGTCGTGATTGGAATCAATTCAGAGTCTTGTTTTCCAACCCCAATCTGTAGGATTTAACTCGTTACCTAGCCATTTTTGGACTTGATAGTAAACTCGCAATGAATGTTGTGTTGCTGCTGCTGAAGTAGGTGGAAGGGCAGCAAGATCTGAGGAGCTTTTTGTTAAAGATTGAGCAAATCTATCGTATCTTAATGTATTTAAATTAGTTGTTTTGCCTCCATAAAGATCACAAAACAAATCTTCACCCGCTTTCGAAATTTCATTTTTGGTAGCGCACGGATCATTGAATAGTTTTATCTTTTTGTTTTATATCTGCATTTTTCGTAAACTTAAAACACGCTTTCTTTTTTCCTTGTCTAAAAATGGCAGAAGTTGTATCACATCCCGTAAAGGCATGAGAAAATAGTACAATATCATAGTCTGATTTAAAACTATTGGAATTGTAAAGTTTTGTTGTGACTTTGCCTTTTCCGGGCTTCATCATAAAAATCTCTGGTCTATTTTTAGACGTTAATATAACTAATAAGTCAATATCCTCACCAACGATGACCACTTTGGTGTATTTTTTTTGATCGGCAATACTCGTCGCTGTAGATATTATAAGGGTATCTGCATCATCCAAACTTTGATAGACAGGAATACCCTTCGATTTCATATATGCAGTAAGCATAATTATAAGACGGTTCTTATTTTCGTCATTGGATAAAAATTGTTCCTGTGTCATAGTAGCTTCTGTATTTTCATGAAACATAATATAAACATTGGTTTTTCCTCTTGCCCTTCTTTTTCTTTCTTGACTTTTCACGTTTTCTTTATCATAGCCATCAAATACCACCGTGGGGTTTGTAAACTTACCCACATAGTCCACATATTTTTGACAAATTGCAGA
>JAEMBS010000770.1:0-11062 GCA_018467065.1 Ephestia elutella | reverse complement strand
GTCTCTCTCAGCCTAAAGACGTCCACTGCTGGACAAAGGCCTCCCCCAAGGATTTTATCCATGGGGTGTTTTGCCGTAATCGCCACGCTTGGCAGGCGGGTTGGCGATCGCAGTGTGATGGCATAGTACGCGGAAAGATGCTGCTGCCCATCCTCCGGTGTTTTAAATTCCTTAGTCGCCTCTTACGACACCCACGGGAAGATCTTCTTAACCCACGGAAAGGTTTATAGTAAGTTTTAGAAATTACTTAAAGGCGAGTTCAACATTCCATAACTTTATAGTTATATCAAACCTAAAATTTAAACCTTTAGATCACAATTAAGCATAGTGCTAGCTTTTTTAGAACCTAATCAGGAGTCTACGACAACTATGAGATCCTAAGTCTTAATGCTCTTGAAACACGAGTCAAAATTACTTTAATTTAAACTCTTGTCCGCGGCTTGAAGGTTGTAGTAATAAACAATTAGTTTTAAGACTTATTAATCATTCTTAAATACTTTTTAGTACCAGATAGCATAACAATAACCTTCTAACGACCATTTTCGAACCTAAAGGCATTTTTTACAACCTAGACCCGAATCAAATGTTACTTGGGCAGAGATCGAACCTGGGACTTCCGGTGTGACAGTCGTTGATGATCGTTGGGCCATGGAGATCATCAGAGTGTATTAGGGATAAAATAAATAAAATTACTCTCAACTGCATGGAATCATAAGCCATGGTTGTAAACAATTTGCAGATGGTGCTTCTGCTCAAATATCAGAAGCTTAGTTTATTTATTTTTTTTATTACTTTATTACTTTATTTATTTTTTTGTTTATTACTTAGTGACTGAGAAGGACGCCATCACATGCAAAAAAGAGACAGTGTAGTGATATCGGTGAAGGACAAGTAAACATATTGAAGTGTTGCTAGGCGGCTGGCTGACCTTGACACAGTTATCGGAGAAGATTGAATTGATTATAAATATTATAGACAGTAGGCTTACCCGTAATAAGCTTAAGTATTTAAGATGCAGCGGGAGTCGACAAAAGAACCAAAATATTATGGATCGGATACTAATATACCAAACATGCTAAAAAAACAAATTCCTATAGATAATTGGATTAACATTTCACAGTCCAAAAAGAAACGGTCAAGGTTAGAATCTGACGATAGCGACTCCAACATGTCACAGACTAGCAGTAAAGGAAAAAGGCAGAGTAGTCTCGAAGCACTGAACGAAACTATGTGTGCTTTCCGTGAAGATTTTAAAGCGCTGAACAAGTTTATACATGAGATGAAAGAGGAACAGGATTACCGGCATAAAATAATGCAAAATGATATAACGGAGATAAAAAGCGAATTAAATGAAGTGAAAAAAGTTAACAAAGAAATTGAGAATGCGGTGGAGTATTTTGGCAAAAAATTTGGACAGTTTGATAAGTTTAAAGAGGAAACGATAGAAAATACAAAAAAAATAGAAAATAAAATAAAAGACGTGCAACAAAAAAATACCTATCATGAAAAGTATGTGAAGGCTTTGGAGGAGCGTGTTGGGGTACTAGAGCAAAAGGAATTGGAACTAAATGTGGAACTAATCAATGTGCAGGTGCAGGAAGCAGAACAGGTGACGAATGTGGTCAAAAATATTGCGGCGGAATTATCTCTCAATAAAGAGGATATCAAAAAGGCTTGGAGAGTACGGAAGACTAGCGAGAGTAGTTCTACCCGACCAACTCCAATAATAATAACATTACGTTCACACGAAGCAAAGAAACAATGGTTGCAGTGTCGTAAAAAGCCAATTTACAATAGCACAATATTCGGAAATGATAACTCAACCAGAATATACATAAATGAAAATGTTACACGCCAGACAAGACAATTATTCTGGAATGCAAAAAATCAACTTAAAGATATATATAAATATATGTGGATACAGAATGGGCGAGTACTACTGAAAAAAAGACGATATCACAAAAAAAATCTTCCATATTCGTTTTGAAAGCGATATAGAAACAATTCTAAAGGAGAACGAAGTTATAAGCTAAATATATAAGTGAGAGTGTATAGGTCTTAAATAAGAAATATATATATAATGAGTAACATAAGCAATATAACAAATCCATTACCAGAAATAAGAGATATAAACTATACAAAATTCACAGATATTAAACTATGGATAGAATACATAAATAAAAAACAAGACGTTATACAATTTATACACATGAATGTAGCCTCGTTGAACAAGCACTTTTCTGAATTACAGATACTTCTTCGAGACTGTATATCTAAACTGGACATTATTTGTTTGACCGAGATTAATTTAAAAGAAGAGGAGATGTGTTTATTTGAGATGGATGGCTATAATATGTATTATGAAACGAGACGAAAACAAAAAGGAGGAGGCGTATTAGTATATGTTCGCAGCAATATACACTTTGAGGTGCAGCCAACAATAACACGGAGTTGCGAGATATTATTAGGATGCATCACAATCAACAGATGTAAAATACATTTAGTTATCGTATATAGGCCACCACGATTGAGTAAAACACAGTTTGTCATGGAGATAAATAACTTGTTAAAAAGTATGCCACCTAGAGATGAATTGATACTAATCGGAGATTGTAACATTGATATGCTGGAAATGGATGGGGTTGCTAATAGATACGTAAACACACTTGCTCAACATGGATTGCAGTGCGGGATACAAGACATAACTCGTGATGTGATTGTAAAGGGGCGCAGAGTGTTTTCGTGTATCGATCATATTTTTGCGCGGAGCAATTGTCCGGCGGAGATGTGTACGTATTTATTGACGCGACGTGTTGCGGATCACTACTTAATCGGACTAACCATGACGATTGAAAGACAGGTAAATAAAAATTGTAACACGAAATATTATGACAATAAACTAATAATTCAAAACTTAAGTAACGTACAGTGGTCAGAAATGACATGTATGCAAGATCCATTAGAATTATACAATAAATTAATTGGTATTTTTAGACATATATATGAGTCCTCAGTTAAAACAAGCTCAATTAAATATAAAAGACCAACGCATAGTTGGATGGATAAAAGATTGATACAAATGATAGAAAGGAAAGATGAATTATTTAGAAATTGGAAACGTGAACCGAATAGTAATACACGGAGGTTAGAATACACACAATTTAGAAATAAAACACAGAAACTCATAAATATGTCTAAAAATAAGCATAGATCCATAGAAATAACAAACTGCAGAGGAGACATTAGAAAAATATGGCAAAACTTAAATAAATGGATGGGTAGGCGCACACTCAATGTAGATAGTGTAATTCAAAAGTACATGTTAACAAAGGAGACTGCCATAAATGTATGCAATAATTTTAGTTCTACTTTTACAGAGGAAATTAATAATATAAAACACAAATGTATGGAAAAAATGATGGATAGGAAAAATTATGTTGAAGAAGCAATAGTAAGTTTTCGTTTTACAAAGGTATTACCCTCTGATGTCAAAAAATAATTGATAAGTTAGATTGTAACAAGTCTCCGGGGTCGGATGGTGTCAGAGCTCGTGATCTAAATCTAATTAGCGGGCCAATAAGTGAAGTCATAGCCCATTTTATAAATTTGACAGTAAAAAAGGAATATATCCAGATGAATTAAAGGTAGCAATAATAAGACCAGTTTATAAACAAGGTTCTTGCACTTTGAGTATACCAATTTCAGACCTATAGCTATTTTGAACCTAATAAACAAAATTACTGAAAAAGTAATTATGGAACAAATTATAAAATTTCTTGAGGAAAACGAAATTCTATCCAACATACAACACGGTTTTCGACCTAAAAGAAGTACTGCTACAGCTATAGCGCAATTTACAGACGATATAAACAATGCATTAAATAATAGAAAATTAACAGTGGTCATTTTTGTCGACTTCAAAAAGCATTCGACACCCTCGACCACGAAGGCTTGTTACAATCAATGGCAGAATGTGGCATAAGGGGCCCAATGAACGATTGGTTTAGGAATTATTTAGAAAACAGGAAGTTAAAAGTAAGAGTTGCAAATACGGAAAGCAATCTCACGGAAATTAAATATGGTGTACCTACTGGATCGATATACGGCCCAGTGGGCTATATAATACATGTAAATAGCATAGGCAATGTTATAAAAAATTCTAAATGTTATATGTATGCCGATGACACGTGCCTATCGTATAGTGGTACAGACGTGGAGAATATTACTCAAGTTATGCAAGAAGATTTCGATAACATTGTACGATGGGCACATGACAGCGGAATCATAATAAATAATTTGAAAACAAAATGTATGGCCATACGCTCCCCTCACGATAACAAATACAAAAATATAGAATTTTCAATTAAGGGACATTCTTATGAATGCTTGCATAATAATAAAGTTAACTGTCAGTGTGAGGCTATAGAATGTGTACCTACATATAAATATTTAGGAGTAACAATAGACCAGTCATTCACATGGAGTCAACATGTTGATTATGTGTGTAAAAAATTGCGTATTATTCTGTCGAAACTCAATAGCGTTAATTACTATGTTAGTAAAAAGATTATGTTTATGTTATATCATTGTTTAATGGAGGCAAATATTGACTATGGACTGGGAGGATATGGGCTAACATCAGAAACTAATCTAGATAAAATTAAAAGTTTACAGATAAGAGCATTGAAGTTATTGGTTAATAAAAAGAACAAAAAATAGTGTTAAAAAGCAATATGAAAAACTATATAAAATATGTAATGTCCTCCCAGTACACAGCAAAGTTAAAACTGCTATTCTAACGGAACAGTATAACAGTGATAAGCACAAAGTTAAAAGAGTGTATACCTACCCAACCCGTGCCGCTAAGAGAGGAGGTCAACTGATAGTGCCCAAGGTTACCAACCGCTATGGTAAGCGCACGCGCCGATGGCTAACACCCACCTGGTGCAACGAGTTACCTAAAGATCTCATAGCCAAAGCAGCCTCCAAAAACATCTTAAAAGCCTACTGCGTAGGCACTACATGTCACTGTGTCCGTAACAGTAAATTATGAATCAGGACTAGCTCTTGCCAGCGAATTCGTTTGCGCGTTTGTATTATTTGTATTGTTACCTACACGACTATCCAAAAAAGGTGTGATGTGTTTAGAGGGTTCATGTATGTAGGTTTATTTATTTATTTTTATTTTTTATTTTTTGGATTCCATGCATTCCTTCGAGTGACATAGGATATGAGCTATAAGTTTGTTAGTCGTGTTTTTCTATTTTATTTTAATTTTATCTTTTGTTTTTACTTTTAATAATTATGCTAATTATTGAAAGTAAAAAATAAAATAAGAGTTTAATCTAGGGTTCTAGGTGGCGGAGTATTTTAAAGTGAAACTGTATTAAATTTTGTTACATGGTTTTGGCGTGATGTGCGTACAAATTTTGGATATGTAATAATATAGTTGTATGATAAGATAATGTACAATTTCGGTTATAGTAGCATAATAGTGGAAATTAGATGAATAAGAGACTGTTTTTGCCGACAAACTGTCAAGCAGTTTGGCAAAGTGATAACTATGTGAAATAATTTTGGTGTTTGGAAATAAAGAATAAATAAAATAAAAGCTGAGACACAGACACGAGCTGAAGGCAATGTAGCCAAGAAGAACCAACAGCCGAGGCGTCGTGAATGTCATGTTTGTCAACGTAGTTTTGTGTCTAAGTATGGTTTAGAGTATCATTTAAAAACACATACTGGGGAGAAACCATATGAATGTAATGTGTGTCAGAGGCGATTTATCAAAAAGAGTACTTTAGTACAGCATGCAAGGACACATACTGGAGAGAAACCATATGAATGTAATGTTTGTCATCGTAGTTTTGTGTCTAAGAATGGTTTAGATTATCATTTAAGAACACATACGGGGGAGAAACCATATGAATGTAATGTTTGTCAGAGGCGATTTAGTGAAAAGGGTCATTTAGTATCGCATGTTAGGACACATACTGGGGAGAAACCATATGAATGTAATGTTTGTCAACGTAGTTTTGTGTCTAAGAATAGTTTAAGGTATCATTTAAGAACGCACCAGGGGAGAAACCGTATGAATGTAATGCAGGGCTTGAAACCGGTTAATAAAAAACCTAAAAAATAAGTGTTTTGACCTGGTTACGCAGTAACGCTCGGGCCATTACGATCGGAGTGAAAACCCTTTTGAATCGGTCTCGCGAGCGGAAATTACCTGGTTAATCCCGCGCGGGCGAGTGACAAGGACGGGTATATCGCTCAGCGTTTTATCTCACTTACGCATTTGCAAGTCTCAACGTGTAGATTGGTTAGATTTATATCGAGCGAGAGTGAGAAATAATCATAGTTAGAGCGAGATAGAACACGATCGTCGAAAAGAGCGAAATGTTTTGGGTCTTTCCGGTATTTTGAACAGGAACTGAAATGATATCGTGCTTTGAACATAACCAGAAATAATATATGGTTTTGCTCAACCGTAACTGATTTAAAACGCTCTTTTTTTTAAATGTATGGCGCATCGAGTGAGCTGGTTTAGAATTTTAACCAGGTTAGCAAGCCCTGATGTAATGTTTGTCAGAGGCAATTTAGTGAAAAGAGTAATTTAGTAGAGCATGCAATGACACATACAGGGGAGAAAAATATGAATGTAAAAGCCTGACCAGGAATATAAAAACCCTGAATTAGAGGCAGCACTTATGCGTTTTATATTGCAACATTATTAAAAGCAGTAGCGGATTCAAACGGTGGGAGACGGGGGCACGTGCCCCCTCCCTGACTACTATTTTGTGTACATACTGTGGAGGCAGCTTCCATAACAGTACCTACATATAAAATTAAGATTCGAGTTGTTAAAATAACAGGATTTAGTAGTTATAGTTTCTTACAAGTAAGTATTTCCAAAAAAATAATCCGCCACCATTAGCGAAGTGCTGTTCTCGAAATTTTCAAAAAACAAGCGGAAACTTTTTTTAATAATTTCTCGGAAATATTCTCGAGAATGGAAAACGGTGCCCTGCCCAGAAAAAAATACCTACTGGAACCGCCTTTGATTGAAAGTCAAATTTTGACACGAGAAATGACATATGGGTTTTTCAATTAGTTGCCAGCATAAGAAATTAGTTCTGTTGCTTTTCCTCAACATGGCGAGGGTTTTTTTTTATATCCCTGGTCAGGTATAATATTTGTCAGAGATTTTCAGTAAAAAGTGTGATTTAGTGAGGCTTTCATGGTAGGATGGAAGTAGGTCGGTAAATATCAAGTCTTCTAGAAATTGGATTTTCGTTTATTAGCCTCGGATATGGGCTTTAGTATCAGGGCATTCAGAAAAATGTCGAACACAAATATATATAAGATGACAAGCCTCAAACTGGTGGAGGTAGTTACTTTGACAGCTTAAAGTCCGCCATATAATTTGTTTTTTCTTATAAACAAACCATGTGGGGTATCAAATGAAAGTCCTTTTTTGAGTAGTTTACAAACACAGTTTACAATCACATTTTCACTACTTCGTTAACATATTATTAGAAAGCGTCACAAAATTTCACAATTCAGAATCCAATTTGAACTGCTCTTATATGAAAACTACTGAATGGATTTTTCCAAAAAATACATACCAAGTGACACTGAATAACCTTTTGATAATTTCCAATAAAAAATTAACAATGTCTATCAAAAAATAAAAAAAAAGTATAACTATTTGAATTTGCCTGATTTTAGCTACGACAAATAACTTTCCAAAAAATTCCTTGTTTCTTTAAACATTTGATGTGGGATATCAAATGAAAGGCCTTTTTGTGTAGATTCCCAAAATATAACATACGATAACATTTTCACTATGTCTAATTTAGCCTTACATTTATTTTTTGTAATAGTATAGTTTTTAATGGTTTTACTAGATGTCTCTTTTTGTATTTAAAACTCGCTATAGTTTCGTTTTGGTACAATCATATAGGTATGTAAATTTAAATTATTTAATAAACGTCTTCGTTCCGGGAGTCCTGATTTTGATTTCCTTCCTGTCCTTTGGCCGAGGGTCCACTTTTTTGTACTTTTGCATAAGCCTTACTCGTTTGTGTTTGTTGTTGTTGGGGTTGTTGCTTTTATTGTTCATAACAAAGAAATAATTCCAACCAACTTCGTTTGAGCTTTTGTAAGGTATTAGTTCCATATTCATAATCCATTTTCGTTAAAAGATTATTCATGAATCTGGGCTTGGGCTCTTTCAAACAAATCTATGTACGGGTTATTGCTTGTATGTATATGATAGAAATGATAAATTGTCTTGATAAAAATAATAATAAAATATATTGTTTTTTTTACCAAAAATTTGATGCGCTTGATGATCGATTACGAACTATGTAGTTTGAAAAATATGAATTTACAACAATGCGGCGTTTTTAGCTGACGCGGCGCAACGTACCTTTAGTAAGGGTGTTTTCTTTACTTTTTTTAAGATGACATTATTTGTTTGATAATTTGTGGTGTAATTGGAATGTCATTGGGTGTATTAATGTAATTCGTAAAATGTAATTCGCATACAATTTATATTGTTTTATGAATAAATTGAATTGAAATTGAATTGAATTTGTGTGAATGATATGATAAACACATCCAAACACTTTACAAAACAATAATTACATATGTCTCGCGGTGGACGTGCGACTGGTGACCCTCGCCGCCTCGCTGCAGCTGGTGTATGAGAAGCTCACCACCATTAGACAGCAAACAAAACCTATGGGGTACTTCGCGTTGAATTAAAATTATGAAATTTGGCAAAAAGCAAGGTTTAATAGTACCTTCTTGTACAGGATAAAATCTGAAAGTTGTAAATATGTTGTTGGAAGTCTAAAAAGTGTTACAAACTTGTTTTAGCGTTGGATACAGTATGAATCCTAGGGATCGAACTGCAAAGTTAAGTTTGTTTTTGGAACTAGTGGGTCTTTTAGTTAGCGCTACAATGTGAGATGCCTTGCGTGTACGGAAACCTCGGTGCGCGAGCTCGACTCGCACTTGGCTGTTTTTTAATCCTCAAATGACTGTTTCGGGCGAAGCCTGGCAACACAGGACCGGATGCGGGAGTATAATTACTAGCCTAATAGCTTGGATGTATGTAAGTTACTTAATTTCTATGAATACACAGTCACATAATTTTCACGACTACAACCTTGGTCTTGGATGTTTATCTATATATGTATTTGTTATAAAATATAGTATCGTTGAGCTAGTATCCTATAACACAAGCCTCGAACTTACTTTGGGGCTAGCTCAATTTGTGTGATTTGTCCGTATATATTTATTTATTTACAACCTGGCACAAGAATGAATCCTCTAATGTGCAGGTTTCCTTAAACGGAAGGTGATGGTGGGCACTTACCGCAGTACCAGTGAGCTTCTCATACAGCAGCTGCAGCGAGCCTGCATGCAGCATTGGCTCTTGCTGCATGCCGCACGTCTCGCGGTGGACGTTTTACATTGGTCGCAAAATAACCTTTTCACTAAATGTCCCTTTTTTCGCAAAATAACCCTTTCACAAAATTTTATTTTATTCGCAATGTTTTTTATTTCCGCAAAATGTCCCTATTTTTTTGGCATAGTGTTCACAAAATTTTTATTTTACTCACAATGTTCTTTTAAAATTCGAAATATGAAAGTGTAAAATTAAGCAATTTTTTCTATTAAATTGTCATATTAGATATGATATAGGGTTTATTATTGTTTTTGATTACTTTTAATCCATTTAATATCAATAGTATGTAGATTTTATACCAAAAATTCTTTATTTTACACTTTCATATTTCGAATGTTAAAGAACATTGTGAGAAAAATAAAAATTTTGTCAACACTATTCCAAAATAGGGACATTTTGCGAAAGAGACGTTTTGCGATGTAACGAAATATGTGTCTCATTATAATAAAGCTCAACAAAAGTAAATAGAACTACAATAAAATCAAACGTTTCACAGGTTTCCCACAACCCATACACGTCGTAGTCTCTGGTATTAAGGATGAGGACAGTGGTTCTGATGCCGACGACAACTCTCCGTTGGAGAGTCTCCTCGCAGAGACTCGAGTGGAGCCGGAGCTCCGGGAAGGTAAGTAGTTTGCTGACTTCAAAAACACGACTGTGTATTATCACAGTCGTCGTCAACACGTGTTCTATCTTGACCTGACCGGAGATCGAACCTTGGGACTTTCGGTTGTGACAGTCCGCCATGATGACCATTGGGCCACGGAGATCGTCAGAGTGTGTTTAGAATAAAATAAATAAAATTACTATCAACTGCATGGAATTATAAGCCACAGTTGTAAACAATTGACTCATTTACTCGAGTATACAAACTATCTTTGGTAAGTCTTTCAATAAGCAGGGGTCCAGGTTGACTCAGCTTATACAGATTTCCAGAAGGCTTTCGATAGGGTAAATCATCGTCTTCTTATACGGAAACTTTCGCTTGTCGGAATACATGCGTGTAATCTTCTTCGATGGGTAGAATCTTACGTTTCTAATCGTAGTCAACTAGTTGCTGTAAATGGTTTCTTGTCAGCACCAGCTTTCTGTTCTATCTGGCGTTCCCCAAAGGCTCCCACCTTGACCCGCTTTTTATTTGCTATTTATATTAATGATCTGGTACCAAATCTTCAGCTGTAAATGTTTTTTGTATGCTGACGACTTGAAAATATTCACTCAGATCAATGATTTACAGGATTTACTCAGGTTGCTTTGCAGGATTTGGATTTCTTGCATCGCTGGTGTTCTGAAAACTACATGAGCTTGAATATCGAGAAATGTTTTGTCATTGCAACCTTCACGCAAACTTAATCCAATAAAATTTCATTATAAACTGCATAATCAATCCTTGGCTGTAGCAAATCTGTTGCTAGTGATCTGGGGTTATTTCCCGACTCAAAACTTACATTTACTCAACACCTCGATAAATTAACGACTAAATGTAAGCAGTTGCTTAGATTCATATGTAGAATTTCTAAAGATTTTGAGAATTTTTAAAAGCCTTAATCACTCTTTACAAAGACATTTGTACTAACCAAG
>JAEMBS010000769.1:0-11090 GCA_018467065.1 Ephestia elutella | reverse complement strand
TATTATTCCACGCGAACGAAGTTTTTTAATTTTATATAGAATTAGTGGAACCTCCTTTTTTAAAACTAATGAAATAAACGTTCAAAACACGTGAAAGCGAATGCAATTTTTAGCCGACTACAAAGTAAGGGTTATGTATTGCGCGCGTATCATATGTGTAATATTCTTTTATTTTCTATATCTCTCGAACGGCTGAGTAAATTGCCATAATGTTTTTTTATACGGACGGGTAATATTTTCGAAGTGAAAGATTATAGAATAGATAAATGTAAAATAAAAAAATAAATATATACGGACAAATCACACAGATTGAGTTAGCCCCAAAGTAAGTTCGAGACTTGTGTTATGGGATACTAACTCAACGATACTATATTTTATAACAAATACATAGGTATATAGATAAACATCCAAGACCCAGGTCAATCTGAAAAAGATCATTTTCCATCTTGACCCGACCGGGGATCGAACCCGGGACCTCCCGTGTGGCAGTCCGGCGTGATGACCGTTGGGCCACAGAGGTCGTCAGATGTATGTAATGAATGTATGTATGTAAACCATATTTAACGCAAATAAATGAGTTTTAATCTAATTTAAGCTGGTTATATAAATATCACAACAAAGGCCTACTGTCTTATTCATTTTTGCATGGTGATACCTTATATCACTAGTCATCTTAGATACTTTTTATTCCGGAAAATTGAAGGGTTCCTGTGGGATAGTTAAAAAACATCTTATTACACATAACTTATGTACTTACCTTAAAAAGATATGTACCTAATAAAGCGTAAGTGAGCTAAAGGAATTTTGGAAATTCCACCCCTATAGGGGGAAACAATATAGAAGTGGTCGACTGTACCATACTAATACATTCCCGCGGGACACGGGATAAACAAATGGTTGAAATTTTGAATACAGGAGTTTAGGTTACTATTGCTAAAGTTTGGTTGGAACACAAAAAGATTTTTCATCTAAGCGAAATTCACGCGGGCGATGCCTCCGGCAAAAGCTAGTTTATATTAAGACACGTGGTTTTATTATTATTTTCAACAAAAGGGTTTATAATTTTGATGTGATATATTTTTTAACCCCCGATCCAAAAAGAAAGGTGTTATAAGTTTGACTTATCTATGTATATTGTGTGTCTGTATGTCTGTATGTCTGTGTGTGTGTCATCATAGCTCCTAAACGGATATAAACCGATTTTAATTTAGTTTTTTTTTTGTTTAAGATGAGAGGTTTTCTTAGCGATTATTGATGGAAATCGATTCAGCTATTTAGGAATAATTTTTCAATGTAACGTAATCCGGGCAATTTTTAAGTTTATCGCGACCGGCGTACTGTATTCGAAATATGTAAGGATAGGGATTTGTTCGCATTTTTAAAATGAAAATGTATGACGTTAATAATAAAAAATATAATTTTAAATTATTTATTGTTTCATTGTTGTGACAAAAAATGTTTTACAGCATACATGATGAAACCCGTACAAGAATGAAACGTATTAAAGCCCCGCCCCGCCGCGCCGCGCGCCGGGCAGGCCCGCCGCAGAAAATTTATCAATATCAAGGAAGTTATATCCCATGGAAGCGAAATAACGTTCAAGTTTGCGTGGCAATTCCCCCACTCTTTCGGCGCTTAAAATGGCTGCCGCTAGTGACGGGCACTGCCGATAAACTTTATTATCGTTGAAAACTTTCGGGCAACTTATTGCATAAAAAAAATCGTTCATTGTCCCCGACTCAAAAAACACGTAACACTGTATATTGATGCTAGTTATTTATTTTTTAAGCAACAATAGGTAACAATAGGTTCTTTATACATTAGTATTACAATTTCAACATCACACTAATATTGTAAAGAGAAAGTGTTTGTATTTTTTTTTTGTTGGGGGTAATTCGGAACTACTAAACCTACTACCTAAATAAGAGAGTAGTTCGTATTCGTAGTAGTTCTTATTCTTTATAGTTGAGTAAACTACTCGCCTTGTACATACTGGTATCTGGGTTGGTACAAGTTTGGGGTAATCTTCGGAACTACTAAATCTACTACCTAAATAAGCGAGTAGTTCGTATTTGTAGTAGTTCTTATTCTTTATATATATATACTCTCCAAAGATTTAAATATATTCTCTAATTTCGGAATAAACAATATCATATATGCTATTCCCTTTATATTGGTATTCCTATATTATTGGTATTTTTCTACCCGTGTACCAAATTTCAGTCCAAAACCGTCCAGTAGATTTTGCGTGTTTGAGTAATAAACTCACAAACATACAAACGTCGTAAATTTCGCATTTATATATCTACAACCAAATGTTTATCGATATAAGAAAATACACATCACTATAACGAAAATGACTTGGGTGAAATAATGAAAAATACAACAAACTAAGCTACCATGATACAAAAAGTTTGTTTTATTATTTCAGAAGCATCAATTTACGTTGTGACAATCGTTAATTTCGAAGTAAAAACCGTGTAAAAACTAAAAATTGTTTAGTAATAATTTAGTAAATTAATAGTTGTAATCCACTATTTAAAAAACATAAAATTCTCACACTTCCCTGCTTATATATATTTGAAACAGCATTATTTGTCAAATGTAACCCGAAATTATTTAAAAAATTATCAGATATTGCTGTGAGAAATCGTCGGCCAGGTAATGACAAAATTTGTCTTCCTGAGTCGAATACAGCTTTACTTAGCAATAGCATACTATCTATGGCTCCAAAAATTTATAATAAAATTCCTCACCAAATAAAAGAGCTGAATTTAAAATTGTTTAAAAAACATATGAAAATGTTGCTAGTTGACAAATGCTATTACAGTATTAGAGATTTCCTAGATGATAATTTTTGACATCCCTGACATATGTATTTAATTGTTTATTATTCCTATGATTGACTTATTTTAATTATATTTTTTTGAGTGTATTATCATATTTTTTAAGTATATTTTGACTTAATTTGCACACCGTTTCAACGGTTGAACATTGCTGCTCTGTAACATCATGCATTTTATGTATAAACAATGTTTTTTTGGCAAATAAATATATCTTTATCTTTATCTAACCTAAAAATGGTTACTTGAGGCTGATTTTGAGCACGACATTGCATTATTGAGCATCTAGGCATTTTGTAACGTAATTGCCCTATCACACTATATAAAAAAGGTATTTATCAGTCTTTATCTTCAATAAACTCAATATAAATAAGAAAAATAATTCAAATCACAAGAACACTTGACAGGTTATGTACTACTGTATTTACGTTCGCTGGCTCTAACAATGGCGATTTTTTTCCACGCGTCCTAGAAACGGTGACGTCATCGCGAAATGTTGCCAAAAATAAGAAAAGTTAAACATCCCACTATCCTTTTTTACTTATGGCGTGATACTGAGGTTAAAAAGAGACAAACCTATTTTTTTTTATTTGGCGTCGAAAAGCTTCATATTTGTATAATGAACAGTTTATATATGTTGAATGGACCACTTCCATAGATATAACTTCCTTGATCAATATCGATATAATCTGGATCTACGTGAGGCGTGAGGTCATCACTAATGTTGGTATGACGTATTTTGACATATCAATTTTCTTAAGTTGGTAAAGACGTATTAGACATTTCAATTTCAATAATGACTTACCTATTAGAGATGTCAATTTACGCTGTGCCTATTGGTATTGCAAGTGATGCCAAATGGAGTTTCAAAACATTGTATGGAAGTCCCGTCTCTTTTAACATAGTGATTTTTTTCTCTGTGGACTCTATTTTATTTATTTTTATTTAAAACTTTATTGCACAAAATATTAAAAAAAAATTATGTACTAAATGCTTATAATTTAAAAAAAATAATATTTCTGTGACTAAATGGTGGACTTAACGCCATAAGGCATTCTCTACCAGTCAACCATTAGACCAAACAGAGAGTAGTACGGTGGTGCGATAAAGTGCAACGCGATATAAATAATTAACTCATAAAATATAGACGTAATAATAATAATTTACTTATAATGACTCTAGCGAGTTATACGCATGGAAGTTATAAGTAGGTACTTACGTTTACTTCCATGGTTATACGCACAGCTCTTGACATAAATGTCAAGAGCTGTGCGTATAACCATGGAAGTAAACGTTTACCCTTATATAAAAAAAAAAAAATTTCTGTGCATTTACCATACATTGGTTAGGCAACTAGCCATTTAGCCATCTGGTGGCAGAAGGTGACCCAACACCGTTTATTTGCACTTTAACATGCTATAATGTTGGTCATATAATATTTAAATAATACAACTATGTTATATATGTGTTATTCCATTTTAATTTGTGAAATACACTGTGTTACAACACAAAATAAATTCGCGTAACAGTTTCATCAAACAACCGCTTCGTCCAGCAAGAGACGCTAGAGCGATTTTTCTGACAGCTAATTAAGAAAAAAAAATCAGTACAAAAAAGTCTCAACAGATAGCGTTTTATGAAAGCCGAGTAGTAATAATGGCTGAACCTATATGGTGCGCTTTTACTTTTCAACCAGAGGCAGAAAAAAAAATCACATAACAGTTTGACAGTTGCACAAATCACAATATAGATACTTTTTAGTTTTTTTTTTTACTAAGTTTTATTTTTTTTAATGCCAATCCCGTGGATTTTTTGCTTTTTGTATAGAATTTTTTCTCTCGGCTTTTACTAAGCGCCATCTATGAAGTCATTTGGAACTATTTCTTTTTTTAATTTGTGTCACGGAAAATCCCTCAACTCTAGCTAGAGTTTATACAAGGTGTAACGGAAAGGGTATTACTATACAAAGTGGAAAGATTCGTTACCGTGGGTAGATCCTTTATGTGAAGTTTCACATTATTATCAGCACTTTTAAAAATAAGTGTTAAAAAAATAAATGATTAAACGAAATCTTTGCCATGTAAACAAACACTGCACATCACTATTCAGGATATTTCAATGTCAAGGTTGCCTTTGCACTGCTCACACACATCACAACACAAATTATTTCACCTTCTCGGTTACGATGAAAACCTGGTACTTTGAGCAGTATCCGCTTTCGTCACCTTTTGACAGTTTATACCACAATGTTTTCACAAAGAAACCGCCTACACGTGCAGAGCGGCGCAGCACAGAGCGGCGGGAATTCTTCAATTAATTACCTTACTTTAAATTGATTAATAATTGTAAAAAGAACCATTCCCAAATCGCTTTTCAGTATTTTCATCATGTTTTTAATTAGAAATCAAATAACTCGCATAACTATTTTTTACTTTGACAAGTCAACAACTCATGCTAATAGTGACAGTTACTTTTTAATATTGGTTCTGTCCTGCCAGGTACATTTTCGGAAAAAGTCCAGTCCCGTCTTTTATTAGCCAACTCACACCACCTTTTTGATTCTGCCGTCCTAGTACAAAATAAATAAATATCCTACTTAGAGCAACACGGACCTCCACGAAGTCGGTGTTGCTGATAAATAGGATATTTTTCCGAATGAACCTCCCATTGTTCCATGGATCCCTTGTATTAAACCAATATTCACCTTTAATTTTATTGTCATGTTCCATGAAGATGAACACGCGGAATATTTTTTAAATTTAATTTTTGACCATACCAGGATCATATATCAGCCTAACAAGGTAGAAGCGACGCCTTATCCAGAGTTCATTTGAAAATTTTGTCAAACCCTTTTTTTATCTTGTCAGAATGTCAAATCTTCAGACATACAGACATTTGCAAAAAAAGAGTGCGGAACCTCTTTCGCAAATTACAATACCAGGCGCCGAATCAAGGAGGTGTGATTTAATTTTGATAGTTGTAGATGATTGACCCATGGAAGTAGTAAGTACTTTGTACACAAAGGTACTTATTACTTCCATGGATTGACCTTGAATTCAACAGCTGATTACTGTCATAGTGGTGAATAGTGTTGTGCCAATTCAAATTGGAAAAATGTGTGCCTGTATGGTTTTCTTAAAATTAAAAATTAAATCATAAACATACAAGACTAAAAATGTCTGGAACTAGTTTAAAACCATTATTACAGTTAGCGCACAATCGATATGGATATAGGTATTCCGTTACACCTTGTATAGTACAATATTTGCAGTTGTTGCTCGACAATTTTTTTTTCTTTCATAGAGTGAGATGAGAATAAGAGGTAACCCTTCCTGTAGAGAGACAATAAGGGCCAAATCCTATTGTTTACTAACTGCATGAACCGTGAGCAGAAAATTAATAAACAAGATAGATCGTCGCCTCGGTGCTTGTTTGTTCTATCTACCAAATTTATCAAAAATGAACTTTGAATGCAGTATTGTTAGAAATTAAATTTCAGTCCTGTTAGATAAAAAATATTTATGACTTTTTACTCTTAAAATAACAAAAAAATAATTTCAATTTTATTTGTCACACGACTCTGTAAGCAAATCTTAGTGCCGAAACATTGCTCTCCATCACAGTGAAATCGAGGAGCACCACTCTAGACCGCCAGTTTATCAATGAGCGATTTTTCTGACAGTTAAATTAAGAAAAAAAATCTGTGTAAAAAACACAGACATATAATAATAGTCTTCTTCAGCCCTGTATTTGTTGTTGCTGTATTGTTGGGTATAGGCCTCCTCATGGTCCCACCATTTTGCCCGGTCTCTTACGGATCGCATCCAGGTTTTGCCCAAAATTTTGTAGATGTCATCGGCCTAGCGCATTAGTGGTTTCCCTACTTTTCTTCGGCCTGTTCTGGGTCTCCACTCCGCAATCCTGCGCGCCCATCGGCCGTCCTCTCTCCTGCTCATGTGGTGTGCCCATCTCCACTTCAACCTCGTCACCACCAGCGCAATATCGGTCACTCCAGTGCGCTTTCTTATCTATTATAATAATAGTAAGAAAAAAAAATATAAAAAATTATACACAAAAAAAAAATTTCTTATATTTAAAAAAAAAAAACTGTGATAAAAAAGTATCAACAGATAGGGTTTTATGAAAGCCGAGTCGTAATAATGGCTGAACCTCTTTTTCTTGTCAACCAGAGGCGGAAATAAAAATCACATAACAGTTTGACAGTTGCACAAATAACAATATTGATACTTTTTAGTTGTTTTATTGACTAAGTTTTATTTTTTTCAAATGCCAATCCCGTGAATTTTTACTTTTTGTATGGAACTTTTTTTCTCTTGCCTTTTATTAAGCGCCATCTATGAAGTCATCTGGAACTATTTTTTTTTAATTTGTGTCACGGAAAATCCCTCATTGGATTCCGCCAAATTTGAATCGTTGTGACTCGTGATCATGGAAAAAACATATAAGAACTTGCTGTTTTTATTAGAAACATTGGCATGTGGTTTAGTCAAAACAATATATTTAATACATAGACTAATCTATACATATAATAAAACAGTAAAAATATTTTGTCTGTACATTTAGTATTTTTGACTAAAATGGATAGAGGGACACTTAAAAAGAGTAATAGAAAGCAAAAACAATTTTTTGGAATTTTTTGTCTGTCTGTCTGTCTGTCTGTATTTATGTACGCGTTTCACGCAAAAACTACTGGACGGATTTGAATGAAACTTTTTTTGTTGTATAGCTATAAAGTCTGGGCAACATATAGGCTATAATTGATTTTGAAAACTGGAACACCTGATGAAGAACCGTAACAGAACAGCTAAACTATAAGGAATATGGAAATGGTGCCTTAACAAAAGTCGTTCAACCTGATGAGCATTTTATGCTGACGTATAGAAATTGAAGATATGGAACATCTGATGAAAAGCTCTAAGAGACCAGCTACACTATAACATATTATATGGAAATGGCGCCTTAGCAAAACTTGATTAATCTGATGAACATTTTCTGTAGACGTATAAAAATCGAAAATCCGAAATATCTGAAACAGTTTGGAACACAAAGATTTTTCATCTTACCAAAACACACGCGGGCGAAGCCGCGGGCGACAGCTAGTACGAGTAATATTATAATTCTTTGGTTCATGTTTAAATAGAAAATTTTGTTCCACTAACTACCTATATCGACTGCGTTTTGGCGATTATCACCTCTATCGCTCGAGGATGGTAATCTCTTTCTCATGTTCGATTGGCATTCAGCGCCTTATGATATGGCAGAAATGAAAACTTGCAAGGCGAAGTCCTATCCCGTAGAAAAAAAATGTTGAAAAAATAAGGTCCTATTTCAAAGTACATACCTATCCGACTTATGAAAATATAAAATCATAGTAGACCCTATTAATAGCTGCCCGGAACGGGAAGCAATAAAAAAAAAAACAGATACACAAAAAAAAAAGATTTTACTGAACAAAACTACTTAATTTCAAAACATCAATTTTAAATCGTTAACTGAATTTTTTTTTACAATTAAAAACAAAACGGGCAAATTTAATCAGAGTTGGGATCGATTCTCAATCGGACAGAGATTTCTCTAAGTAAGTTGACGCAACGAAAAATCTCTCTCGACTGAGGTGTGCCGTCGCTTATATAAGCGCACCACCGCCCACTGTCGGCGTCCCCACTACTCAGTGTTGCCGCGTTCCGGTGCTAATACGGCCTCTCCTGACTGGAGGACGTCCTCGTGCTCCTCAGACTGCATGACTTTTGCAGTACCAGAGGTACTTGGCACCGGCTCTGGCGACTCGCTTCTGGAAGGCACATTGTCAGCCTCAAAGGCTTGCTCAGGGGTGGACTCATCTCTGTCGTCTGCACCTGAAGATGAAAACACAAGCCTTAGAATTCGAAACCTATTTTCCGATATTGTTAACTAATGATGTAGAGGAAACGCTGCAGACATTTCAAATGCATCATCAGTCACTTATTTAATTTGGAATCAATACTTCGATTACTATTAGAGTCACCTTGATTCCGTAACGATGAGTTGGGTCACTGGTCGTCACCAGAGACTCTTCAACTCAAAAGATAAAACCAATGCCTGAGATAGTTGCTCACAACTATCTCTAGTCAGAGAAATTCAAATATTTCTCACAACATGATAGAGGCACGACGTTAGCATATCACGTAAATCTCGTGCTTGCATGACATAGGCACGACGTTAGCGTATCATACAAGCACTAACCAATAATTTTACCACACGAGCTTAACAAGCTCATACCCTCAAAGAAGGCAGCACATGTCTCCGGAGTCCATTCCCCGCGCCACGGCACCATGAACTCTGCCGCAGCCTGGATCATTTTCCCGTACGAGCCTGCTATCAGCCGCAGCTCGTACCGACCATGGGGCAACGCCTTGACCACACGGGCCGCGCATGCCGGAGTCAAGCTTGCCAGTTGCTTATGCCGTTGTATTGATGGAACGGATCGCATCAATAATTCGCTCGGTCACGCTGACGTCGTTTTTCGTACTCTCGGATCCCGGTGACAGGGATTGACGTTCAGCCGTAGACGAATGCTCAGCTGCAGACCGATGCTCAGCCACGGGCCGATGCCTAGCCGCGGACCGATGCTCAGCCGCATACGGGGTCTCAGCCGCAGTAGCAGCCACGTTTCGCGGCCGTGGTGGCGTCCCCGTAAGTGGACTTCCACTCCGTTCCTGATGCTGCAGCGAAGACGAATGGCGTTCCTCCAACGCCGTCAATCTATCAAGGATAGAATTCATCGTTATAGCAAGGGTATCACTTTGATTAGGCTGAACCTTTTGATTCGATCGCGGACCTCGGCTCCTAGAACGAGTGTCCCTTCTTCTAGAGTGTCGGTCCCGGTTTCGAGAACGTGACTCTCTGGTTTTAGAGTGACCTCTGTTCTTAGAGCTACGATTTGGCATCTTTTTAATTCTAGTAAACACTTAATAAGCAAAATCTCAAAACTTATAGATGGATTTACAAAAGGTCAAGTAGAGGTTACTCACAATCAGTGATCGTACTAAATAAACAAATTGGAACGTACTCACCAAAATCTCCTTTAGTTATACGTTACCACAAACACACGATTTTTGTCACTCACGAAAACGATAGAAGTACTTATTAGGCTTGAGGCCCAATCCCTCTTCTTATAATAGCTGCCCGGAACGGGAAGCAATAAAAAAAAAACAGATACACAAAAAAAAAGATTTTACTGAACAAAACTACTTAATTTCAAAACACCAATTTTAAATCGTTAACTGAATTTTTTTTTACAATTAAAAACTAAACGGGCAAATTTAATCAGAGTTGGGATCGATTCTCAATCGGACAGAGATTTCTCTAAGTAAGTTGACGCAACGAAAAATCTCTCTCGACTGAGGCGTGCCGTCGCTTATATAAGCGCACCACCGCCCACTGTCGGCGTCCCCACTACTCAGTGTTGCCGCGTTCCGGTGCTAATACTATAATAATAGAATATATAATAGTAGAGTTAGGTACAGTTACGTAGTACTTATATTAATTCTGTGGTACAGTCACAGACTTAAATAAATACCTACTCTTTAATTAATGTGCAATAAAAATACCTATTTCTGTGGGTACAGTAACTACCTACATCCTGTAAATATTAGCCTTTATGAGTAGACCCGACTCGACTATAAAGTTAAAATTAACAAGGTTAAATTAAATAGGCTTTAATATAACTATTAAAGTTCAAATAATATAATTTAAATTTAAGTACTTATAAAAAAATAACTAGGTACCAGTAAAAAATTAGGATTAATAGTTTAATTAAACTGAATTACCTAACCCTCCAACTTTGGGTGAGACATTCACACTTATATCTTGTTTTTAGGGTTCCGTACTTCAAAAGGCAAAAACGGAACCCTTATAAGATCGCTTTTGTTGTCCGTCTCTCTGTCAAACCTTTTTTTTTCTCAGGAATGCTTAAAGGTATCAAGTTGAAATTAATATCGAATACTCCACGGTTTCTTTCAGCAAAAAAATAATCAAAATTATACGTCAACGCGATCAAGAGATATTACCGTAAATGTTGTGAATTTTCGCATATTTTGCGATTTCAGGAAGCAAACTAAATGCAGATGCAATTAGTACTAAAGTACTCTCATAAATATCGTATAAAGACCGTCGCGGGTTCAAGTCCTGCTCGCATGGAATTTTTTCACCATATCTAATTTCTCCTAATTTCTATATGAGAGTACT
>JAEMBS010000768.1:0-11219 GCA_018467065.1 Ephestia elutella | reverse complement strand
CCTAACCTAACCTAACCTAACCTAACCTTTTTTTTTTTTTTTTTGATTCGCAGGGGGAAATGCCTTTACACACAGAGTGTGGGACTCCTGGGCCGCTAGTCGGCCCAGACTACCCACTAAAACCCCCTGCGGATGCCATCGGCCGCTTTACAGGGAGGCGCCTCGGATCTATCTAACACAAGGCGCCTCAGCGACTGGCCGGTCTCTGTTATCGGAGACCGGACTCACCATTCTCAGGGGCACCTTCCGACACCTGGAAGACCCCTGCCGCCGGGTGGGACAACCAGCCCCACACTCTACGGCGCTTGCAGGCGCGCAAGGTAGCGCCTGCGTCGCACACCCCTCCGCCGTCTTCTAATAGGGTCCGCGAGGGGGTGGTCCTCGCGGTCCCTTTCTTCGGCCTCCCTCTGCGACATGACAGTCTCGCAGAAGGAGGCCATCGCCTCCCAGGCCCTGTCGCTCTCGAGCATCGCCTTGACGACACTCGGGAGCGACAGGTCCACTCCGCCCAGTGCAGCCGCCAGATCGTGGCGCTGCCCGCTCCATCTGGGACACTGCTCGAGAACATGCTGAGCAGTGTCCTGAGCATCGCCACAATCGTGGCAGACTGGCTCGACCTCCCTCTTGGCCACGCGGTGCAGGTACCCACCGAAGCAACCGTGCCCGGTGAGCACCTGCGTCATGCGGAAGGTGAGAGGCTTGCGCCGCCTCAACATCCACCTCTCCAGGACCTGACGCAGAGCCTCCACTGTGCGCACACCGTACTCGGCCTGCGCCAGGTCCGCCTCCCACCTCCGCATGAGTTCCGCTTGCCCTCGCAAGCGGACCCGCCGGACCATCTCCAGCGAGGGGCGCTCGCCGATTTCTCTCTGGCTTGCCACGAAGTGGTACACCTCGGCGAGCACCTCCGCCACCAACTCCCACGGCGGGTCGCCCGCGAGGGCTGTGGCCGCAGAATACGCCACTGTACGGTACCCCCGTATCACCCTCACCGCAATCGTCTTCTGCGCCTGCCGTAGCAGACGCTTATTATCCGCGGTGAGGGCGTCCACCCAAATGGGGGCACCGTACATCGCCATACTCCGGCATACGCCAGAGTACAGCCGCCTCACGGCGTCGCTGGGCCCACCCAGATTGGGCAGGAGTCGGCCCAGCGACGCAGCCGCCTTGACGATCCTCGGCCCCAACTCGCGAAAGTGGGGGCCGAAGGACCATCTTCCGTCGAGGATGAGTCCCAGATATTTCATCTGGGTACTCACCCTCAACTCTTCTTGACCCACCTGGAGGCGCGCCCCTGGGGGGGTCCTCTCGTTCGGGCCCCGCGGAAGAGGAGGACTTCGGTCTTGTCCAAGCGGACCCGAAGCCCTAACCCCTCTATGCGGCCAACCAAAAGGGCGAGACCCGTTTCGGCCAGCCGCGCCGCCTCGCCGAAGTTCGCACCCCGGGACGTGAAGAGAGTGTCATCCGCATAGCAGATGACACCCGTCCCGGGGAAGCCGGCACCGCAGGACCCAGTCGTAGGCGATGTCCCACAGGATAGGGCCAAGAATCGACCCCTGTGGGACACCGCACTCGACGCTCCGCCGAACCATTCGACCCCCATATCCTCATATAGGACGACGCGTTCCTCCAGGTACGCCCCCAACAGCTCCCGCAGGTATGAGGGCACCTCGAAATACCGAAGTGCCTCCCGTATTACACTGTGCGGGATGCTGTTGAAGGCGTTGGCGATGTCTAGTGACGTCGCCAGGGTCACCTCGCCTTCCCGATCCGCCTCCTCCGTCACCGACCGCAGACGCCTGAGGGCATCGACGGTGGACCTCTCGGCCCGGAACCCGTACTGCACGTCAGAGAGACGCGGTCCCGGGCCTTCCTCCACATGCTGAACGAGGCGAGAGGCCACGATACTCTCCAGGGCCTTGCCGGCCTCGCTCAGCAGGACCAGAGGTCGCACCGCCGAGGCCGAGTCCAGGGGCCGGCTCCCCTTCGGTATGAGGCAGAGTCGGCCCTCCTTCCACAGTTTCGGGAACTGCCCCTCTCGCAGACAGCGGTTGAGCAGCTCCCGAAAACCCTCCCCGAGGTGCACGAGAATCAGCGCAAGCACCTTCCCGTGCACCCCGTCTGGACCCGGTGCCCTCTTCTTCGTCCGGAGGCGGTCGAGCACCGCCTCCATTTCGACGTCGGTGACGGGAGGCGGATCAGCCTCCACCCGCTCCTCCTCCGCTTCGCCAGGCGGCTGTCGGGCCATCCTTGGGGAGAAAACCCCCGAGGATTGCCGGGGAATAGGCCCCCGACAATCTCCTCCAGCAGAGCCGGCTGAAGGGTCTCCGTTAATGGGGCCGTCTGTGGGCGCATTTTGTTTCGCGCCCACTTGTACGGTCGGCCCCACGGATCCCTCTCGATACCCTCCACCAGCTCCTCGAGGGCTTCCTCCTTGGCCCGACTGATGGCCAGCTGTAGCTCCATTCGTTTTGCCACATACACCGCATACAGCTGGTCATCCCTCTCCTCGTCCCGGGGGCTGCGCCGCCTGCTTCGACCGTAGGCCCTTCGGGCCGCGTCGCAGGCGACGCGAAGGGCGGCAATTTCAGCCGACCACCAATATACCGCCCGCCTAGGGGGCGCACGACCTACGCTAGGCATGGCCGCCCGGCATACCGCTGTGAAAGCGTCGCCGAGACGGTCAGCCGCTTCGTCCACCCCCATTCCAGCCAGAGGCGGGAGGCTCCAGCGGCCGACGATGGCCGCCTCTTCCGCCAGTTCCCGGTCAAGCCGCGTGAGGGCCCATCGCGGGAACCGGCTGCGCACCCGAGACGGCGACGCCGCCTGGCTTTGGGGGCGGCAGACACCTCGAACCGAATATACCGGTGGTCCGAAAGTGTCTCCACCCCCGCTTCCACCCTCCAGTTTGTGACGCATCGCGCAGCGGCGGGGGTGGCGAACGTCAAGTCCACCACCGAGCCACCCGTCCGCCGCACACACGTCTGGACTGTCCCCTATTCAGGAGGGACAGTCCCGCGGCCAGCGCCCACTCTTCAACCTTTCGCCCCTTAGGCTCAGTGGCCGGGTTCCCCCACGCCGTTGATTTGGCGTTGAAGTCACCGGCCACCAAGACTTTAAGGGGCGCCAGCCGCCTCACCTCCGGCCCCAGTGCGTCCAGAAACTGCACCAGGGCCGGCAAATCCCGGTTCGGGGAGAAGTAAACGCCGATTATAGCGTACTCTCCCCGAACCGCCACCACAAAGCCGTTCCCTCTCCTCTCAATCGTGAGGGGAGGGGCGGCGCCAGACCTAGCCACGATGGCCACGGTGCCGTCTAGATCCCCGGCCCAATGGGGCAGGGAGGGGACCGCGTACGGCTCCGAGATCACCGCGACGTCCACATCCCACTGCGCCATAGATTGCAGGAGCAGATCCTGCGACCCGGCGCAGTGGTTGAGGTTGGCCTGTATGAAGGAGACCCCCATCACTCCTCCATTTGGCCGTCTGGCGCCACCACCCGTCTGTCCTCACGCGGAGGAGGGGACGGCCCTTTCCCTCGGGTCGGCGGGGGGTTACAGGACTTACCCCCCATGACGTGATTGGCCGGCTTACCGGCGTCGCAGCATACCACGCAGCGGGGCTCTGCTGTGCAGGAGGCTGACAAGTGTCCCTCCTCCCCGCACCTGTAGCAGAGCCGGCTGCGGTCCGCCTCCGATGGGCACAGCGCGGCCGTGTGGCCCTTCCCCATGCACTTGTAACAGTGCATGGGGCGCGCCTCCAGCAGCCGGAGCTGCGCGCGGCCCCATCCCACCCTGAGGCTGCCCGCCTCATCCAACTTTTTGGCTGCTGTCACTGGGCAGCGCATCAGGACAGAGCCAGAGCCCCGCCAGTCTGGGCGGATTTCACCCACCCAGACCTGGTCCACCGCGCAGCTCCCGGCTTGCGCGACCGCAGCCTTTACCCGCTGCACTGTGGCCGCATCGTTAAGGCCCGTCACGCGGAAGTCCGCGGTTTTGACGGGCCTGGTGACGTCCGCGACACCGGACAGGGCCACCGTCAAGGCCGACGCAAGCACGTCAGCCTTCTCTGAATTAGAGGAGCCGAGCACCTCTATTAGCCTCGCTCCGGTCGCACTCGGGCGGATCCGTAGCGAGCTGATGCCCAGCTCCTCCAGGTCGACATCTTGCTCGGCCTTGAGGAGGGCGGAGCTGTAGGTGGCCCCGTTCTGCGCTGCCTGCGGCTGCAACTTTATGATCACAGCCGAGGAGCTCGGGACCGACAGCTTGGCCGCCCTCGCCGACGCCGTCTTGGGGGGTGCCCTGGACACCGCAGCGGGGGCGCCCGTAGGTGCCGCCGCTGGCTTGGGCTGGGTCTTCTTCCCCACGCCCTTCCCCTTCCCTTTCCCCTTCCCCCGAACCTCCACCCAGGGCAGCTCCGGGAATTCCTCGACCGGAGCTGCTGAGGCTGGAGCCGCCGGGGTCGGAGCTGTGGAGGTCGAAGGCCCGAAAGGCCCCCACTCCGTCTCCTTCTGGGCACCCCTACGGGCCTGCTTCTTTGGGGCCGGATGTGCTGGAGCCCGGACCTCCATCTCCTCCACCGCCGCCGGCCGCTCAGGCCGCAGCCTCGGGCTCTGGCCGGCGGCCTCCTCAATGGCCGCTCTCGCGGCCCTCGCCACCTCCGAGTTGTCGCCCGCCAGAGGTGGGCGCGTAGCCCTCCGAGGTAGGTGAGCCTCCAACTTCTCCTCGATCATCCGGCCCACGGAGGCCTCCAGCCTCTGTAACATCTCCTCATATGAGGGGGTGGCAGCAGTGTGCCTCCCTGAGACCTCGCGTCGGGCCTCCTCGAACCCCCGGCGGAGCGCAGCGACCTCTGCCTTCATGTTGGCCACCTCTCTTTGGAGGCGGCCATTGTCAGCTCTGAGGCGCCGGACCTCGTCCGACTCGCTGCGCGCCACCAGGGTGTCCACAATGTCCCGGATATCCGAGGAGGCCCGCATGATCTTCGCACTGTAGCCCCCTTGAGGGCAGTCGTCTTTCTCACGAGGCTGGTGATAATCCCCAGCCTCTCCACCGCGGTGCTCATGAGGCCATCGGCGCCCATAGCACCGAAGTCCCGCACCTCAATGGGGGCCATGACACACCCCTCCTCCTCGTCCCCACTCGGGGGTCCTCCTTTCCGGAAGGCCCGGGCCTCCAGGGTGGCCGAGAAGGAGGCCTCAGCATCCTCCTCCCGGCTCCTTCTGACTTCAGCCCGGGCCCTAGTCTGGGACGAGGCACCCCGAGCTTTTCCCCTTTTGGCCACCGCCTTCGGCTTTGGCGCGCCAACCTCGGTGTCGGAGCCGCTCGCCACCTCTGAGAAGAGGCGCTTGCTTCCCAGCACCGACTCCGACAACGAGGTGATAGAGCCCATGCTTCCCATCAGGCTCCCCAGCCTTCTCTGGCCTACCGCCACACTCCCATCGGTAGCCTCCCCTTCCGACACCTCCCTGCTGTGATCGGATCTGGATCTCTCCAGATCCGACCCTTTTCTTCCCCCATCCGAAATATTACCCCCCAGATTTTTCCCTCCCCTCCCCAATGGTTGGCCCTGAGAAGGGCCTTTTGGGTGGCCCTGAGAAGGGCCTTTCTTTTGGAAGCGCCCGGAGGCGTCCCGCGATCGGCTTCGATCAGACATCGTGAGTTTGCAATCGTTGCTCCGGCTGCACAGAACTATTAGCCGCCGGCCTGCCACTCCGTTACGGTGGACAGGACGCGACGTTTCCAGGGGACGCGACGTGGACGCTAGCTCTGTGGGGTGTCCCCCAACCTAACCTAACCTAACCTTTTTTTTTTTTTTTTTTTTTTGTTTTTTTTTTTTTACGTGTGGAAAGAACCACGTCCCGTCCATCCGGCCACGGGAAGCCGGACAGGTGTGTGGGACTTTAACCCACTAAAACCACACGGTGTCAACGCCAACCGCATTTGTGCCGGGACCATGTGCTACTCTCGCTCCACAGCCCCGGCGCGGCGGCCGCTACCACGGCGGCCTCGGCTCGGCCGCTCTCCTCGGAGCAGCCAGCGGGACGACTCGTCAGCCTTCATTCCTACCCGCTAGGGGAAAGGCACGTTTGACACGCCGCGCCTTTCTACCCGGGGGCCGTTAAGCCAGGCGACAGAAAATCCCGTTTCCGCCACCCGACCGGCCCTTATTGTGGGGGCAGCAGGTGCAGGTCATATGCCCGCCTCCTGCGCCCTGTGCGCCGGCGGCGCATGGGGAGGTCGGTTGTGTCCTCCCTCTCCCTTTCCGCCGCCTCTTTGCGGAGCATCACGCTCTCCGCAAAGGCCTGCACCGCTGTCCACGACGTCTCACTGTCGGCCATCTGTCTTACGACAGCCGGCAGAGAGAGGTCGTCCCCCACTACCGCGCGCAGCTCCGCGCGGTCTGCGTCCCAGGCTGGGCAGTCCTCCAGTGTGTGCTGGGCGTCCTCGTCCGCACATCCGTCACAATGGTGGCAAACGGCAGACGGCTCCCGACCCGCTATTCGACACAGATACCCCCCGAAGCAACCATGCCCGGAGAGCACCTGCGTCAAGCGGTATGTAAGTCGGCCGTGCTGCCTCGCCAACCATTCTCCCAAAACTGGACGGAGTGCCTCGACGGTCCTACGCCCAGCAGTGGGCTGCTCCAGCCTTTGGGACCACTCTTCTATAGCGCGCTCACACAGCTCGCTCCGGCGTCCCGCAATCTCTCTTGGTGCCAGCCGGTCACCCCGAGCCGAGGCCTCCTCGCGCCAGTCAAATAAGGACGCGAGGACTTGGGCCTCCAGGTCCCAGGGTATGGAACCGGCCAGCACTGACGCTGCCTCGAAGGAGATCGTGCGATATCCCCTTACGGCCCTTGTCGCCATCAGCCTCTGCGGCCTCCGCAGGAGGGCGAGGTTCTGACGCGACAGGGCGTCCGCCCATACAGGGGCCCCATAGAGGGCCATTGATCGCACGACCCCCATATACAAACGTCTGCAGGACGCTTCTGGACCTCCCAGATTCGGCATGAGCCGTGTGAGCGCGCTGGCCGCCGTCGTCACGCGCGGCCCCAGCTCGGCGAAGTGGGCGCCGAAGTTCCACCTGCCGTCAAGTACTATGCCCAGGTACCGCATCGATTCCTTGACGGCAATTCCGACACCGCCTACCATCAGACTGGAGTCCTGAGGCGGCCCCATCCGAGGGCCGTGGAAGCAAAGGGCCTCAGATTTATGCAGGGCCACCTCTAGGCCCAGTCGGCGAATTCGGCGCACCACTTCAGCCACTCCCGCAGTGGCGAGCAGTGACGCGTCTCTGAATGTGGCCCCGCGGGCGGTCACGAGTGTGTCGTCCGCGTAACAGACGACTTCCACTCCAGGAAGAGTGACCGTCCGCAACACCCAGTCGTATCCGATGTTCCACAGGAGCGGGCCCAGGACAGAACCCTGTGGAACACCGCGCGTCACCTCGCTCTCCCTCCATCCGCTACGGTCAGGGAAGGCGATCCTTCGGTCTGAGAGATAGTCCCCGATGACTCGGCGCAGGTAGGTTGGCACCCCATGGTACCGGAGTGCCTCCTCAATGCAAGGCCAGGGGAGGGAGTTGAATGCGTTGGCGATGTCCAACGACACCACCACTACCACCTCACCCTGGCAGACCGCGTCCTGCGCTAGGGACTTGACCCTCAGAATTGCGTGGACGGTCGACCTCTTCCGGCGGAACCCGAACTGGCAATCCGCCAGGTTCGGCCCAACTCCTTCCAGGTGCTCGACGAGGCGGTCAGCAGTGACTCTTTCCAGCAATTTGCCAGCCTCGTCAAGCACGATGATGGGACGGAACCCGGTCGGAGAATCCGCCGGACGTCCCTCTTTCCTCAATAGGACCAGTCGACCTACTTTCCACGCCGAAGGAAACCTTCCCTGCCTGAAGCAGGCGGTGAACAGCCCCCTCAATCGCTCCTCCAGGAATTCTAGAGCGAGGACCAGCACCCGACCCGGCACTCCGTCAGGACCCGGGGCGGTTTTCTTGGCACGCAGCCTTGCGACGGCCGCGGCAAACTCGTCCCGGGTAACCTCCGGGATCTCGCCCACGTCCTCGCTCCTTTCCGCCAGTGGCGGAGCCATGCTGGGGGGCTGAAAGGCCGCTCCCTGCGGGAACAGAGCAGCCACCACCTCGTCGAGGAACTGCGGCTCAAGACTCTGCGTCAGGGGGACGCTATACGGCCGGGTTTTGTTCCGTACCATCCGATATGGACGTCCCCATGGATCGCGATCCAGAGTGGCCAGCAGTTCCTCGCGCGCCGCCTCCTTGGCTGTCGCGATCGCTGCCTTCAATGAACTCTTCGCCTCCACGAGTGTCGCGCACAAGGCGGCCTCCTCGGCCGCGTCCCGGCGCCTTCTCCTCCGGTATCGGGCGTATTGGCGTCTAGCCGTAATACAGGCTTCCCGCAGCTGCGAGAGCTCTGGCGACCACCAATACACCCACCTCCTGGGAGGACGAGAGCATGTCCGGGGCATAGACGCATCACAGACTTCCGTCATTGCGCCCCGGAACCACTCAGTCTCGTCCTCAACCACCACGCTCACCGGCGCACGGGACCAGCCTTGGACTATGGCCGCCTCCCGGAGAAGCTCCTTGTCGAGGCGCTTCAATTGCCACTTTGGGCCGGCTTCGTTCGGGGCCCGGATTGGGCCGCTCGGAGCGACCGAGGACGTGGAAAGATCAAACCGGATATACCGGTGATCGGAGAGCGTTTCCACGTCCTCCAACACGCTCCAGCCCCTGACACGGCGCGCTAGGCTGGCGCTCGCGAACGATACGTCCGGTCGCGAGCTGCCGTTCCATCGCACGCACGTGGGTACCGTTCCCCGATTTAACACCGCCAGCCCGTTGTCGATGAGCCACTCCTCCACGAGCGCACCCCGCTCATCCGTTGCAGGAGATCCCCATGCCGTGGATTTGGCATTGAGATCCCCAGCAACCAGCACGGGGTGGGGGTGACTCCTCTCGACCAGCGCCTCGACCTGGGTCAGGAATGACTCGAATTCGCTGAGCGGACGGTTGGGTGAAAAATAAACTCCCACCACAACTAAGTCGCCCAGCCGAGCCGAGACCACTCCATGACCCTGCGCGACACAAGTAGGAGGCGAAGAATTCGCCGAAGACACTATTGCGACCAGCCCATCCAGGTCCCGGACCCAGTTATCCCGGGGCGGGACAAAGTACGGCTCGGAGACCACCGCCACGTCGATCAACCACTGCGCCATGCTCTGGCACAGCAGGTCCTGTGCACTGGTGCAGTGGTTGATGTTCGCCTGGAGAAACTTGAGGGCCATAATTATTGTGGGGCCCCCGTCTCCATCGCTTCGGCGCTCCGAGCCGCACGGACAGGCTGCGCCTGGGCCGTAGCCGCGGACGCACCCCGCCTTCCTCCTCTTTTCCTGCGCGCACTAGTGCAAGTGGCGCTTGCAGCCCGGTGTCCCGAGGGTTTGCCCGCCCCTGCGCACAGTACGCATTTCGGGGCGGCGTTACACACGGCGGCCTTATGGCCCGGCTCTCCACACCGGTAGCAAAGCAGACTCCGGTCGGTCTCAGCAGTGCACCGCTGGCTCACATGGCCTATCTCCAGACAGCGGTAACACTGCATGGGCCTCGTCGGCAGCAGTTTGACTTGCGCCGAGGCCCATCCGACCAGGAGTTTGGCGCCACCGGTCGTGAGGCGTTTGGCCACCGCGACGGGACACCTCACAAACGCCGTGCGAGTGCCCGTGTGGTCCTCTTTGATGTCCCCGACCCTTATGTCGGTGTCGGGACATTGACCTACACGGGCGATGGCCTGCCGCACCAATTGCGGTGTGGCCGAGTCGCACAGCTCTAGTACGCGCAGGTCCGCACTCTTTTGAGGTCTGGATACCTCCACCACTTGAGGATCCAGAACCTCCCTTAATTTAGCCGCCGACCGACCGACCGACCGACCGACCGACCGACCGACCGACCGACCGACCGACCGACCGACCGACCGACCGACCGACCGACCGACCGACCGACCGACCGACCGACCGACCGACCGACCGACCGACCGACCGACCGACCGACCGACCGACCGACCGACCGACCGACCGACCGACCGACCGACCGACCGACCGACCGACCGACCGACCGACCGACCGACCGACCGACCGACCGACCGACCGACCGACCGACCGACCGACCGACCGACCGACCGACCGACCGACCGACCGACCGACCGACCGACCGACCGACCGACCGACCGACCGACCGACCGACCGACCGACCGACCGACCGACCGACCGACCGACCGACCGACCGACCGACCGACCGACCGACCGACCGACCGACCGACCGACCGACCGACCGACCGACCGACCGACCGACCGACCGACCGACCGACCGACCGACCGACCGACCGACCGACCGACCGACCGACCGACCGACCGACCGACCGACCGACCGACCGACCGACCGACCGACCGACCGACCGACCGACCGACCGACCGACCGACCGACCGACCGACCGACCGACCGACCGACCGACCGACCGACCGACCGACCGACCGACCGACCGACCGACCGACCGACCGACCGACCGACCGACCGACCGACCGACCGACCGACCGACCGACCGACCGACCGACCGACCGACCGACCGACCGACCGACCGACCGACCGACCGACCGACCGACCGACCGACCGACCGACCGACCGACCGACCGACCGACCGACCGACCGACCGACCGACCGACCGACCGACCGACCGACCGACCGACCGACCGACCGACCGACCGACCGACCGACCGACCGACCGACCGACCGACCAACCAACCAACCAACCAACCAACCAACCAACCAACCAACCAACCAGAGACTACGTCTTTGGCAACAGCTTTAATATTGGACCAATACGAATGCTTACCGTGTTTTACAATTATCCATAATGAAGTCACGCCATCGAGTGTCTTTGCAGTGCGATCCTTAGGGTTTTTACTACATCGAACGTAAAAAATAAGTTTGTTCAACTTTTTTTGAGTAATTCAGTGATTCGTCCCATGTACCTACGGCCCATTTGGGACGAAACGCAGAAAATCAAAATTATATAAAATTTCATTCTGCAATTCGTCCCATGTTTATAAATGGTACAATTAGTAAAAAAGTGTTAGTGTAGAAATAATAAAAATTGAATTTTTCATTAAGAAATGTAATAATCATAGAATAGTTACAT
>JAEMBS010000767.1:0-11248 GCA_018467065.1 Ephestia elutella | reverse complement strand
AACTAACGTTTAAATAAGGTATTTATTCGTTGAATATTATAATAATCTAAGTCGACGATATTAAAGGAGAATAATTAAAATTCTACAACAATCCTACCATGATTTCTTATTTGTTTATGATAAGAAAGGTTTGTTAGGAACTGAGACGGAACGTGTGTCACCAGCTGTCAATGTCAGACGTCCAACTCTGCAGATTTTGTTGACAGTCTAATTTAATCATAGAATGTTTTGTTATGAATGTTTAGTTTTTGATATAATTCCGTAAGTACACAAAATCGCGTCGAGTTATTGCTACCAATGGTTTCGGCGTGACTCAAAGAACGTTTTGATGTGCGGGTCTCCCTGTTTTCTTAATAAGTATTGTAAAAACAACATATGAAATTTGTGTACCGGTGTGTCACTTTCCCATTCAATTTGTCTGGAGACTAATGGATTTGAATGCCTGCTATTGTAGTGAGTCGAGAGCCTATCATGCAGGTAATACGCCACAGGAATAGTATCCCAATATATCAACTATTTCACCTAAAATATGACATGCAAAGTTGACCAGTTAGAAGTTCAAAATAATTCTGTAGTTATCACTACAATACCCCCTTTTCGGCAAAGAGGTTAAGTCGTACTTAGCCGAAACAGCCGGGGTAACCGGAGAAAACATTCACCTATCCTACGGCAATATATTTTTAAATATAAAACTATCAGCTATATATGAAACTAACTCATGCTATTTCATATATTAAACTAAAATGTATGTTCTAGAGTTCTAAAACTAACTCAATTTATGTTGAGTGTCAGGAATACAGCGTCTGGCCAGACCGCTGCAATTCCCCTGCATTAAAAAATCATACTTGGATTTCTAATGAGATAATCGCAAGTAGCATACTAATAATAAAGAATTATCTAAAGTAATATAGTTCTTACTTATGTATAATAAGAAAAACTATTTGAGATTTAATTAAAATATATGTAATCTAGCATTCCTACATAATTTACTAGTTAGTAATTAAATTGTAAACCTAATAAAGTCTTTAAACTAATGGAGAGCTCTCACATAAATAGACATTTAAAATGTATAGCCGTTGGGCTGACATTGTATAAGGGAAAAAACTTATTTTCCTTTTTTTCTCAAAAATTAAGGAGTATTAATCCATATCCTTATGTTTACTCTGGCGCCTAGAGTGTGTAGTTACAAAAGAAATTGGTTTTCATGAAAACGCTTGACAAAAAATTTCACATGTGAGTCATGTCATATGTGAAAAATGAGGCCTCTAATTGGTTATACCAATCCAAAATAACAAAGTTCAAGATAAGAAAGTTGCTAGCTAGGGGACACACCTTGTGAGACTTTTATTATGTTTGTAATATATTGGGTAAAACTAAACGCAGGCGTTTCGCATTGCTGCCGCCAGAGGGCGTTCGGGGTTTTCACACTGCTAGCGTGCGAATGGCTCGCGGACGGTCGCCATTGCATTGTCCTATGCGATATCGGTTTGATTTTTAATACGCGAGAGGTTCCGCGTTCTTTGATTGCTAATTAGCTTGAGTTGTGTTTGTGAATTTCCTGTTTGTTAAATAACTATTGAACTTTGTGTTTGTGTACCCGTCATGGTGACTTTTTCTTGTGAGAGGTGAAACGTGGCTGGCTGTTCACATCTGGCTGTTCCCGAGTGAAACTACGGGAAGAAATCTATTTATTTGTCCTGGGGAATTGAGATCTCAAGGGTTAGGTAGGGTGATTAGGAATTCCCCCTTCCCGAAGACACTCAAGTTTGGATCCGAAGAGAAAGAAGATTTAGTTTGGTAAGTGTTCAATTGTAATTAATTTATAGGTTAGGTTATCATATAGGGCCCTGTAGCTCCCTTCATAAGCTACGGTGGTAGCAGACTGCGTATAGCTTAAGTTAGATTCTAGTCGGACAAGCGTGGTGTCGCGTGGAGATTTTTTCCCGGTACTTAATTTTTTACCGGTGGTTTTTTCCCGGTGAAGTTCCGGTACAGAATTCTTCCCGCCGCTTCGTTTGTCCGGATTCGCTCTGCGCACATTTTCTGGCAGCAGAGCGTAGTTGCTCTGCACATTTTCTGGTAGCAGAGCGTAGTTTATCTACCCTCTATTTGTTCGTTTGTAAAAAATAATTAATTGTTTGTAAAAATTATTAGATTTTTCTTAGTTTGTTTGTATAAGAATATTTGTAACCTTTTTTGTATTTGTTTGCGGTTTGTACCGTGCGTTCCGGGTTTGTGCCATTCTCATACCTACCGCGGTTCTTCGTGTAGTTGCTTGATTTTGTTGTTTTTTATTTACCTTTTGTTATTTTTTGTTTGTGACTTGACGCGATGGCGAAGGCCTCCAATGCTAGGGCGACACTCGCCAACGAATTGAGATGGTTTGTGACGGCCGGAGGACTCCTGTCCCGGAAGGACAGGGAGGGCGCCATACTGCTAAGAGCGGATCACCTCCACTCACGATTGATTAGCGCGGAAGCGGCCATGGCGGCGCTTACCGAAGCCGATCTTACCCCGGAGGCCTACGCAGGTCACATGGCGGACATGGACCAGATCCTGAGTCTGCACGATGATATCGCGGAGGCGGTGACCGCAATAAGGGCGAGACAGGCTGGCGGACCAGCCCCTCGCACACCTGTTAGACAGGAAGGACCAGCGGTTACTGGTCGGCTCCCCACCCTTCAGCTGTCCCACTTTGGGGGTAGGATGGAGGAGTGGGTAGCATATAAAAATATGTTTGAGTCCCTGGTCGTAGCACGACAGGATTTGTCGAAGGCCCAGAAGATGGCCTACCTCCTCTCCACTCTTGAGGATGAAGCGCGGTCGCTCATCCAGCACCTCCGGGTGGAGGACGACCAGTACGATACGGCTTGGGAGTTATTGAACTCCCGCTACCAAAACTTACGTTTGTTAGCGGATGCGCACGCCGCACAGTTGATGGCCCTGCCCAAGGTGGCCAACAGGGCACAGTTGCGCCTGCAGTTGCTCACGCCCGTTACAGTGGCCTGTAACGCGCTCCGCACACTGGGGCTGCCGGTGGACCAATGGTCCTTTTTGCTGGTGCACATTGTATTGGGCAAATTGCCCAATGACATCCGCTCGCGGTTTGAGCGCGAGAATGCGGAACGGGATAGCACCACCCTACCAACATTCACTGACTTGGTGAAGTTTTTGGAGTTTGAGGCACGGGCTGCTGAGAATACCATGACGGACTCAGCGCCATCCAGAGCGCCTGAACGTAGGCCCTTGGAACCCTCATGGCGAGGGAAGCCCCAACAGGGACGGCAACCGCCACCGCGTGGAGCTGGTGTGCGGGTTGCACACACGGCAGCAGTCGCGAGGGACGCGGACTGCCTGCAATGTGGCCGGATGGGCCACAGCCTGCTGCAATGCAGGGACTGGCAGAGACTGCCAGTACAAGATAGGCGCCGCATGGCAAAGCGGCATGAACTTTGCTTTTATTGTTTGGGCGGTCACTATGCACGTGACTGTCCCAGTGCCATACCATGCAGTGCATGCCGTGGGCTGCACCACGCGATGCTCTGCATGAACCGGAACGGGGATGGCACCCGGATGTTGAGGCAGGGGTCCCCTATGGGCGGGGGCGCTCCTGCGCGAAGCCCTCCACCACCGGACGGAGGACGCGGCTTCGCTCGTCGCACCCCCCCTCGGGAGGGGGGTCGCGTACCGGCGCGGGTCTTGGCGGACCGGGACCACGCGCCCCAAGGTCATGGCCAGTATGTGGCTGGCCAGGCCCCGGATGGGGCCCCCATGGGCGGGGGCCCTAGATCGGACGTGAGAGTGGGGACACCCCCCTCCACGCGGGTTACCAATACCCAACACATGCAGCCGCAGCGGTTTTCTCCGCCGCTGCACGAGTACCCACGGCTGGAGTACCACCCGCCGTACCATATGTATGGCCGGGCCGCGGGTTATGCCCCCTCAGATGGGGATGTGCACTCGCCCGCCATATTATCCGGGTCAGTGGCGCGCCCCTGGTTTGGAGAGAGTGGGGAGCCCGTAACTAGCTTGCTCCCTTGCTGGGACAGAGCCGCGGACGGTTCTGCTCCCTACCGCGGTGGTCCGCGTATGGGGTCGTGGGGGAAGCCATTAATTTGAGAGCTCTGTTGGACTCAGGGGCTCAAAGCAGTTTGGTTACCACTCGAGTGGCACGCCAGTTAGGTTTAGTCGTGGAAGACTCGCCTGTGCCACTTCTTGGAGTTGGTGGCATACAAGTGAAGTGTCTGACGGGCCAGACACTTGTCACCTTTTCTTCGCTGAAGTCCTCCACAATGAGGATCACGACTTCGGCTATGGTAATGGATACCATTGCGGGTTGGCACCCCTCGACAGACATACCGCCGGGTGTGTTGTCTTTGGTTTCGGGTCTGGATTTGGCCGACCCCTTTGTCTTTCATCCCGGCCCAGTGGACTTGCTCCTGGGCTCGGACGTATTGGGTTGGATTTTGTTGGGTACACAGAAGGCTCTGGGTTCGTCTTCACTGATGGCAGTGTCTACGATTTTTGGTTTTGCCCTGATGGGCCCTGTGTTTGATAATAGGCACCGTGGAGGAGCCACCGGTTGTCGCATCTGCGTCCTTGGCCAAGACCATGCAAAGGTTTTGGGAGGTGGAGGAGCCACCTATGAGTTCCAGGATGGATCCGGAACACGCTGAGTGCGAAGCCCTTTTTCGATCGACCACGGAGAGGTTGCCCTCCGGTCGGTTTGTAACTAGGTTACCTTTTGTTGCCTCTCGTCCTAGCCTAGGGCAAAGTAGGGCGCTTGCGGAGAAACGACTGCTGTCCATGGAGCGACGCATGCAGCGTGACCACGTACTTCGCGATAAATATATTGAATTTATGCGCGAGTACGAGGATTTGGGTCACATGTCTCCGGCTCGAGTTGATTGGAGCTCAACTGAGCATTATTTTTTGCCCCACCACGCGGTGGTGAAGGCCTCAACGGGCAAGTTGCGGACTGTCTTTGATGGGTCCGCACCCACTTCGAACGGAGTTTCGTTGAATCTATGTTTGCATTCAGGTCCCAAATTGCATAGGGACATAATTGACATCATCTTGAACTTTAGAAGACATCAAGTGGTTTTTGGTGCGGACATCCGGATGATGTTCCGCCAGACAGTCATACATCCTGAGGACAGGCGATTCCAGTTGATACTCTGGCGTGAGCGCCCTGAGGATCCTGTGACGGTGTATGAACTCAACACAAACACGTATGGTTTGAAATCTAGTCCCTATATCGCCATCAGATCATTGCTTGAATTGGCAGAGCGGGAACGGATCCGCTTTCCCCGTGGGGCTTCCGTGCTGTCACGTGACTTGTATGTTGATGACGTGTGCACCGGAGCCCAAAGTATTGAGGAGGCCCTCCTACTGCGGGATGAATTGATTGAAATATTGAAGACAGGTGGCTACGAGCTACGTAAGTGGTTGTCTAATGAGCCTAAAGTTCTAGAAGGGATCCCGGAGGATCACCAACAGAACCCTCACCTGTTTGAGGATGTGGATGATCCCAACAGGATAGCGGTGCTGGGCATGCAGTACCAGCCGCTAACCGATATTTTTACATTCCAAGTGGACTTGGAAATACCAAAAGTCTGGACTAAGAGAACGGTGTTGTCCGTAATAGCTCGTATGTTTGATCCAAGCGGTTGGATCAGTCCAGTGATATTCTCTGCGAAGTGTCTTCTTCAGAGACTTTGGACTTTGGGCGTCTCGTGGGACGAGCCGCTGTTTGGCTCCTCCATTGGATGATTGGCTCGAGTTGTTTTCATCGATTAAGGAAGTCAATCGGATTGCCTTGCCTCGTCGAATATTGCCCCCGGGAAATATCGAGCCAGCCTGCATGGCTTTTGTGACGCGTCGGAGCGAGGCTACGCCGCGTCAGTCTATATGCGGACAGTTGACGCCGATGGCCGGGTCAATGTCTCGCTTTTGTTAGGGAAGAGCAAGGTCGCCCCCATCAGGACTAGGCTGACTATTCCCAAGCTTGAGTTGAGTGGAGCTCACCTTCTCTCTAAATTGTTGCATCACGTTGCCAGTGAGCTGGCGGCCACGGTCGAGATACGAGACATCTTCGCCTGGTCGGATAGCCAGGTCGCGCTTGCATGGTTGCGCGCGGCCCCACATACCTTGGAGGTTTTTGTTGGAAACAGGGTTTCCCAAATCCAGAATATCGGAATTGATATAACATGGAGACATGTGCCGGGAGAGCTTAACCCAGCGGACTGTGCTTCCCGAGGTTGTACGGCACCAGAATTGGTGTCACACCCGCTCTGGTGGGGTCCAGAGTGGCTGATGGGATCAGAAACTTCTTGGCCTGTCTGTCAGACAGATGTTACTTCTTTGAGTTTGACTGGGCTCCGTGTACATGCTGTAGTCGCTGAGACGACGTCGGAGCCGGATTGGCTACTTGCTCGGTATAGCAGCTTTGATAAGCTTCTGGGTGTTACCAGTTGGATTAAGCGTTTCATACATAATTGTAGAAACCCACAGGCAAAGCGGTTGGAGCCGATTGCAGGTGCAGAAGAGCGCCGGAGCGCATTGTTGCATTGGGTCCGTGTCGTGCAGACCGGACGGTTTGAGTCAGAGCTTCGTATTTTGCGCGACGGACGCGCTAAGTTGAAGGGCGCGGTCGCTCGTTTGAACCCGTACATCGACTCGGATGGGCTTCTTCGGGTTGGAGGCAGGCTCCGGAAGGCGGATCTTCCATATGAGACTCGCCATCCTCTGTTGTTGCCCAAGGGCGGACCCTTGGTGCAGCTTTTGGTGTCTGATCGACACATTCGTAACGCCCATGCTGGGTGCAATGCTTTGTTGGCTATTTTGCAACGCGAGTTTTGGATTTTGTCTGCCCGAAGAGCAATCCGTAGTGTCCTGTTTCGATGTATTGCATGTTATAGGTTGAAGGCATCCACGATGCAACCACAGATGGGTGATTTGCCCGCTGATCGAATCCGACCTTCGAGACCGTTTGACGGCGTTGGAACCGATTTTGCCGGTCCCTTTTCGATCAAGGCTTCTCCCTTTCGTAATGCCCGTATTGTGAAGGGCTATTTGTGTGTATTTGTTTGTTTGGCCACCAAGGCTGTCCATTTGGAGGTGGTATCGGCTCTGACTACGGAGGCCTTCGTCGCCGCGTTGGATCGCTTTGTTTCGCGTCGAGGTCTACCTTCCTTATTAGGTCTGATAATGGCACAAACTATAAAGGGAACTGTAAATTATCTTAAGGATGTTTCTGTGTTTATTGATAAAAATTGTACTAGTTTAAGTCAAATTGCTGCCCAAAGGGGAATAACCTGGAAGTTTAGTCCCCCAAGTTGCCCCCATTGGGGAGGGATTTTTGAAGCGGCTGTGAAATCCGCAAAGACCCACCTCCGCCGCATTATCGGAGAAACGGCTCTAACTTTTGAAGAGCTGGCCACAGTGTTTTGTAAAGTTGAGGCGGTCCTCAACTCTCGTCCTCTCTGTCCGCTATCTCCAGATCCAAATGACTTGGAAGCTCTCACCCCTGGTCATTTTTTGGTGGGAGGGCCGTTGAATGCCCTGCCCGAATACCCGTGGAAGGATGAACGCGTATATCGGTTGTCGCGTTTTCAAATGTTGCAGCAAATGAGCCAGGACTTTTGGCGTCGCTGGTCGCTTGAATTTTGCATTTGCTAAAAAGTGAAGTGGACAACATACTGAAATTTGTGTACCGGTGTGTCAAATTTGCCCATTCAATTTGTCTGGCGACGAGCTAATTACGTTTGATTCTTGGCGGAATGCCTGCTATTGTTGGTCGAGTCGAGAGGTGTGACCTATCATGCCCGCCTTCCCGTAGGTAAGCTAGCGGTCTGCTTCTCAGACCGGGACGGGGGGATGTTTGTAATATATTGGGTAAAACCTAAAAGGCGTTTCACATGCAAAGTTGACCAGTTAGAAGTTCAAAATAATTCTGTAGTTATCACTACAATACCCCCTTTTCGGCAAAGAGGTTAAGTCGTACTTAGCCGAAACAGCCGGGGTAACCGGAGAAAACATTCACCTATCCTACGGCAATATATTTTTAAATATAAAACTATCAGCTATATATGAAACTAACTCATGCTATTTCATATATTAAACTAAAATGTATGTTCTAGAGTTCTAAAACTAACTCAATTTATGTTGAGTGTCAGGAATACAGCGTCTGGCCAGACCGCTGCAATTCCCCTGCATTAAAAAATCATACTTGGATTTCTAATGAGATAATCGCAAGTAGCATACTAATAATAAAGAATTATCTAAAGTAATATAGTTCTTACTTATGTATAATAAGAAAAACTATTTGAGATTTAATTAAAATATATGTAATCTAGCATTCCTACATAATTTACTAGTTAGTAATTAAATTGTAAACCTAATAAAGTCTTTAAACTAATGGAGAGCTCTCACATAAATTAAAATTTAAAATGTATAGCCGTTGGGCTGACATTGTATAAGGAAAAAACTTATTTTCCTTTTTTTCTCAAAAATTAAGGAGTATTAATCCATATCCTTATGTTTACTCTGGCGCCTAGAGTGTGTAGTTACAAAAGAAATTGGTTTTCATGAAAACGCTTGACAAAAAAATTTCACATGTGAGTCATGTCATATGTGAAAAATGAGGCCTCTAATTGGTTATACCAATCCAAAATAACAAAGTTCAAAATAAGAAAGTTGCTAGCTAGGGGACACACCTTGTGAGACTTTTATTATAATCCTTGTTACGATATTTTCCAACTTTACCGGTTTCTATCTCCTGAAGGTCGTAAACAACATCCGAATGCTTCCTGACAACTTTACATCACAAAGCGCGGTGCTAGTTTAGCGGAGAAGAAGTGAGCTGAACGACTGGTCATTTGAAGGTATTAACGAATTTGGAATGCCGCCTCTTTTCGGCAACATGCCATCCGTCATTATCTCCCGACCTTTAGCTAACAAAAATGGTGTGTGCCCGGTGGCAACATTAATAATGCTATTCAAAGATAGCTACCACTAAGTAAGTCAGAAAAACATTTCAGTACTTTCTGTTCTTGAAGTGTTTCGACCACGCCCAAAATCATCAATTCGAAGGAAAAAAATCTGTGACGTCTGAGTCACCAGAAAATTTTAAATTCCACGACCTCAAATGGTCCCTCCTTTAATATGTGAATAACGCGTTCATCATCTTCCCTAGTCTCCGTAACATAGGTAGTCCTACTCATTGAGTTGGCTTGACGTACTAAACCGGGAGCTCCCTAGTTGAGACAATGTGGGTTGTAACGCCTTTAGGTGTGGAAGGGCTGGGTGGGTGGGTGTCAATTGCACCTCCCCGTCAACAGTTAATTTGTTTGCCATAGAAAAAATCAGGCGCAAAATATTTTTCAACCTTACCTTGAATAATCTGTTATTGCCCTGTATAATCTGGTTGCCAGATGACGTGCTTATCAAAGCGGGTGGCTGCTTCTGGGTGACCACTATCTGTTGGGGCTGGTTCATCATCTGTGCCTTGTGAGGTTGCGGTTGGGTGGTGATGATCGGCTGCTGACTTGGCGTTATTTGGGGGGTATTCTGTGGGTTCATTTTTTATTTTGGGTTTATAATTTTTCTTGTTTGGAGTCGTTTGCATTCGGGAATTTGCATTGTAGTATTATCAACAGACTTTAAAAAAGAGGGAAGTTCTCAAGTCGGCTGTTTTTTTTTTTTGCAGTTTCATTTTTAAACTTTTTTACTATGATGGGGCTGACATATTTCAAAAAGATTAGAGGAAAATTTTTTTTCTTTTTCTTTTACATGCGATGTCGAATAGTATCGTCTGGTTTTCAACTAGAATTAAAGATAGTACAGATCAAATAACTTTTAATACTTGTAGTGCCTCTTTCACCCATAGACATTTTAAAAGTGTGGTAAGAGACGTTTATATGCAAAACTTATCTTTATTAGCAAAACGAAATTTTGTGAAATTAATTTTCCCAGTGTAAACGAATAAGTGTACCATAAACCATATGTGAATAAACAATTCTAATAAATACAATATATAAAAAGTATGAAGCAATTCAAGACTATCCCGCCCATAACCAGAAAAATAAAATAAAAATTTGCCCAACAGTGTGGACAACAGATGTTAAAAAAATATTTGCAGAATATTTTCGAATCGTACCAAAAAATCTAACTACATACAACTTCTTTTTATTTATTTTAGATACCTAGTCGGGTTATTTCATTTGGGTATATGTTTATTTCGCTACGTCTTTTTATAATATAATACGAAATCCTTACGTTCCAGAGTATATCATACAGCGTGAATTCAAAAATATTGGCATTTTTTTTACTGGTACATTACTTCGTGATATGAGCAACTTTTTGTACGAGACTGATTCAATTCGACCGATAAAAATATCACCAGCTGATATCCGATATTTTGGGCGAGTAGGTATAGTACCTATGGAACAGCTGTTTTTTTTTTACCTCAGTGCTAAAAAGTTCTCACCGGTGTGGTGATCTTCTCTAGGCAGCCTGAAAGTTCTTAAACATACTCCGGGCTGGTTGGTGATGTAAAGAAAAACCGCAGAGTGGGGTTTTCCTGACACAACCTGTGCAACTGTGGTGCGATTAAGTCAATGGACCACCTTCTGGCATTTCCCAACCGTCCTATTTTTGTGCACCATGGAGGACCTCAACGAGGCCTCATACACTCATCAATGTCTCATCTGATATAGCCATATTATTCTGACTCGAAAAGAAGCTGATTTTTTTCGGTCGGATCTTGTCGGTCCCATACGAAAAGTTGTTTATATTCATGATTACTTTCACCAGTAGAAAGTATACCATTGTTTTTTTAAACCATACTGTACGTATAGATTAAGCTAAAGTGAGATATATTGACTGCATCTTTTGAAATCTGATCTAACTGGAAAATCAAAATCACGCCAATAAAAAAATATCTGTAAATAAACATCAATACTCATGCACAAAATCTACAACTGACACGTACAGGCTTTTGCACAGAACGTCAACTTTTCAATTTCCTGATTTTTACGATATAGAGACGAAGACCGTTGTACATTCCAGTGGGGTGAGGATTTAACTTTCTTAGGCTAAAGCCATAGGCACAGGGCGGGCGCTTCATAGCAACGGGGGTGTTACTACTACTACAAAATGAGTCCAGACATCCGTGTACAATGCTGTAACACGTCAATGTGCGCGTTTTCATAGTCATAGCGTCCCAATACACACAAAAACGGGGGAG
>JAEMBS010000766.1:0-11303 GCA_018467065.1 Ephestia elutella | reverse complement strand
GTTTGTAGATCAATCTGACTCATGTCACCATCACCTGCTTCCGGTGAAGGAAAACATCGTGAGGAAACCTGCACATTGGCTGACTGGTTTAGTTTCCAAGTGTTTATACGGCTACTGTCACTAGATGGCGGTAGTCGTAAAAGTCATGTCACATGCTTTTAGGTGACTTGAATAAAATCTGACACCAGTGTTAGTATAACACACTCGATAAGAAAGATTTCGGTTTTATCGATTTTGTTCAGCCCTTCTCCCAGTATATTTGGGTCCAGGTCCTCTTACTTAGGCGTTCACTTGCGCCAGAGGTGTCTACTCCGGTTTGTGGGGATTGATCTTAGTTTTCCGAATCTCTTTCTCCATGTCACTTAACCATGTGGATAGGGGTTTTGCCGTCGCCGCGGATGACTTCGCTACGGAATGTCTAAGTACGAAATGTATATGTACGTTACTTCTAAAGTATCCATGTCGAAAGTAAAGAAAGTATCCTAGTACTACGTACTCCAGATACCTTCTGTGGGTCGGTAATGTTAATTGCATGTAAACTAAAGTTACGATTATCCTCTCCCTAGCCAGAATTATCCTAGCCCTAGAAAGAGCATCGAGCAATGCCATTCTACAAAAACGTTCGATTCAAATTCTTCAAAAATTGATGCAGCGTGACATTTTATTGTTTTTATATAATTTTTTTCTGTCTGAAATTTAAGAAATAATTTGATTTACCTGTAGGTGATTATCCGTTTAATCTATGGTTCCTTTTCTCAGGTTGCGTTGTTGGACGTGGCAGAGCGCGTGGGATCATAGACTCAATTGTTCTCAAATTGAACCATTAGAATAGAAACCCACGGTACCCCCGCGCAGAATCAAATCCTTTATTGTGACGTGTTTATTGTATTTGATTTAATTACTCACAAGTTGAATAACACGTGTTACGCAAACTTGATATTTTGTCTTGATTTAGCTTGAAATGATAATGAAGATTTTCTGGAGGCTGAAGATATTCACATTGAAGTTTGATGCAATAATGTGTTTTACAGTCACTAAGATAAATTATTATTGACTGTGCTTAAATTTACACATATTGCCTTAAAGACGAAATCATACCTTTAGATAAAAAAAGATATAGATATGTATAATATTTATTAAGCAGCTTGTATCCTCGTATATTTAAAAGCAAAATTGCATGGTATACTTAGAAGAGTGGACCATTGAAAGCCTAAAAACTGAATAGATCTAACTACAAAAAACTAGAAAGTTTCTGTTCGTTTAATTTTGTAAGAACTGTATTCAGCTTTAGTATTGTCGATAAATGTAACTGATATTACGTCTTTTCTTGCATTGTTGTTGTTCAATTTAAGTAAATTGAAGACAGTAGTTTTTATTCAATTGTGTCCATTCACCTGCATCAGGTTTTCATTCGAGCACTTCTTATTCGATTATAAGTATGTATTTATTTTGTAACGTTCTACAAAAAGTAATTATTTAATCGGAGTCTTGTTGTCGGCATAGGTTTATTTATTTATATTTTATTTAAAACTTTATTGTACAAAATTACACACAATTATGTGCATATGGTGGACTTTTTAGTATACTTAATGGAAAAAATATTTCATTTAATTTCGCTGTAATACACAAAAATGAAAGAATTTAGTAGTAGATCTTTGGTTTATTTATATATTTGTCCAATTTTATAAACTGCATTTCAGATATCTAGAAGACAAACAATTTTGAAACACGTTGAATTCAACTTATTTCAAAATTTGACCTTGCAAAAAATTTACAAATTGAATTAAATTCCGACAGCATAAAATAATCAAAGCGCTATAGAAGTGACAAGATAGTGCTTGCGCGTGAGTTGACGAATTAATGAGATAAATTTAATGAAGACCTTGTGCCAATGCCGCGCATTGTGTGATGATAGCCAAATCTTTCGACCGTGCCCACGCTCGTCACACAAAACGAAGATGCTACAGAAGAGAAACAGATTTGTTGTGTAATTTTTAAAGTAAAGACACAATGTCCCCGTACAAGATGACTACCACTTCCAAGATGCAAGTGGAGAAAAACATTACAATCTACAGCATTTAAATCTGACCAAATTCATTGCATATCATGTTATTACCGCCGCATAGAGATTTATGTAGGGTTACTAAAAATGGATGCGGGCAGCGCAAGACCGGTCGTTGTGAAAATCCTTGGGGGAGGTCTTTGTCCAGCAGTGGACGTCTTTCGGCTGAGAGAGAACTAAATAAAACAGTATTCTGCATCTAATAAGATATTCCTTGATTTATTTATCATTCTATCTTGCTATGAAGTATCAATTCCGCGATATATTTATTTTGTGCGCATGAGTATTCATGTCATGACTCATTGGAACTCAAGCTGAACAAGAGAACGCCACGCAACCTTGGGAGCTTTCATATGCCTTTCAGAAATTCGAAGCATTTCCTGACTAAACAGCACTGTATGGTTATATAGTGTGCCAATAGTTACGCTTGGACGTTGAAGTAAGGATTTTCTTAACACCTTTTAGGGTAAACCATTTAGATTTATCATCATCATCTTTATTTGGTTAGTTTTGTTGTAGACTTCTTTAACGATTAAGAAGAGTGTTAGTTGTAGACCCTTTTATTTAATTCATTATACCTCCTATATATATCTTATGCTACTCTACACTACAGACTAGTCCATGTGTTTAGATCATCAGTTTTTTATTCTTCTTTATCAAAAAGCTCTTTGCTAGATCTTGCTAGATCTTTTACCAAATTTTTCCGTGTTTTGATTTGAGTATTAAGATTTCTAATGTATTTCTTTTCCAAAATGGTTTGTGCTAAACATTAAGATTAGAGGCACAACAAGCGAAGTCAAACTTAACAATATGTAATGACCCACGACCTGACACAGTTGCAAGCATTGACATTTTTACAGTCGGAGAATACCTCGGCTTTCTCTAGTCTCAATGAATTAGAAATATTAAAAAAAAAAATACTGGAAATGCACTTTCCATGCTGTAACTGTGGTGACCAAGTATTAGATAGTAATAACACTGTTAACAATAACATATCGTTAACTTGAGTTGCGCGGCTTTTGTTTTGATCATTGGAACGATCTTCAGTTTTATTGACGTAGCAAAATGTAACGGGACAAACTCTAGTAAATGTACATTGTCAAGTTTGGATTCCGTCATAAAATGGAAATTTAACCTTTCATTACTTGTTTAAAATAAAAATTGCCGTTTTATTATCGTCAATTTGCAAAGACGTTTTGTTTTCTCTTTATATTTTCTTTGAAATCTTTTGCTTCAAGAAATGCCTCCTCTTAGGAAATCCACTGATCTCTGTCCCTCGCCATGATGGACCATCATGGCCAATTTCCTTTAAGTCATCTTTATCGTGTTCTTTGCTTCTTTGCTTTTGCTTTGATCTTTGCTTTTCTTACAACCACATGGATAAAAAAAAGTAATTAATTAGTTTTAATAACTTACGATCTTACCATCTAACTCGATAAAACGTCAATTTGTGGAATATTTATTGAATTACATATAAAAGCCGGCTTAGCAGTCTATTACATCACTACTAGAGCTCGCTGCAAACTAATCGGTTGTGTAAGGTAATCTATGCGATTGCGTTCATTTGGAATGTCGATGTACTAAATGTTTTATCTACAAACCGTTGAGTTTTAGCCTCTTTATGGCACACTAAAACACATTTCTGTACCTTGCCATACCGTTTTAAAGCCATTGGTTCCAGTTGGAGAAGGATGGGCGATTCTTATATACATATGGTGCAATGAACGTCTTGATATTAAACGATATTTTACTATGTTACTCCTGCTATCTTGCTATCTTGACAATGTTATTGCCTCCATGTTAATGTTAAAAGACATTACTGGTGTCAGATTTTTCAGGTTTGACAGCTGAATATCTGTCATCCAACAACAAGAGTGCTTAACGTGCATTCCGAAGAGTTCATGACTTTATGACTAGCGGTGGCAATCAAAACAAGTCACCTCCATGACTTACATGCAGAATCTTCATAACTTCATTCTTACATTCACTTCCGGAATTTGAAATTAAGAAAAGCAGTTTCGATGATGGTTTCATTACGAGAACAATATTTTGACAATCCCAATTCACACCCAGAAATGGGCATTGAGTGATTGATTATGGCTTTGCTAACGGTCTTTGTCTGAAGTTAAGTCGGTAACTGTAACCTAATGGTCAGTGTCAGTGACCAAGTAGACATGCCAAGTAATGAGTGGAGTAGGGGTAAACGAACTGTGCGTGGGAGTTCGCAAACCAATGATTTTATTGAACTTAAACCTATTTTCGCGTTTATAACCTCAACGCAATTGGATTTATTTCTAAGTAGGATCGCTTGATTTGAAACGAACTAATAAACGAACACTTATTTATTGCCGTGGACTCAATTCAATTCAATTTATTTATTCATAAACAGTATAAATTGTGTTCGAAATAGTTGATACAAAGAAGCCAAGTAGCCGTAAGTATTCCACAATTATATCCATTTTAGGTTAAGTAGGAAATCCTTTACGCATACATAGAAATACATAGTCTTTGTTTCTACAAATTAATATTTCTTATAATTTAAGATAAGAAAGAAACCTTCAACTTGTGATAAATGGTTGGTATATTACAGAAGGAGGAAATGAAACCATCATGGTGAAAATATAGCGAGTTATTTATATAAAAACTAGTAAGGACCGAAGATTCAAACACAAATTCAGATGACTGGGCTTGACAATGACGAGACAAATTCTGCTCAAAGACGGTGATAAATAGATAAATAGCACAGCAAAATGGTAAAGCATAAAAAATTTAGAAATTAGTCCTTTAGAAGTGAGTTAAAAATGAATGTTGCAGCCGTGTGCTGCAATGTCTGCAATGCAAGGCCATGCTAATGAAAACGAGATCTAAGACGTGATTGTTCGTGACAAGCCGACAATGTGACCAGTCTCCAGATTTATAGGTTGCTGTCAAAGTCTGAGTATTGTTAAGGTATTTAAATGCCGTAATCTTATTAATGAATCATTAGCTAATTGAAATCTTTACCACATTTACTTTTGCACCAATTGGCGCTTGAGTTTAAATAGCACTATTGCACTTGCAACAATGATGGTGATAATCCCATTATTATAATCATAACGATAAATACAGTAACGCGTCTGACTGAATATACTTACTAAATATCTGTAATAAATTTTTCATAGGGTTTCTCCAATGATCGGATTGTATTCTTTTCTCTATCGGTTTCGTAACTATCCCTCGATCGATTCTGGAGGCCCTCCAAAGAGCCGAATGGCAGGAAGTAGCGCAGAACAGGAAGGAGTGGAAACTTCAGGTATCGGAGGCCTAGATCCTCTTTGGGTCATCGAGCCATCTAAGTAAGTTTCTCCAATGAATCAGGAGGTTCATGAATGAGAACAGCTTTGGCAGAAGCTACTCGTAGTTTAACCATAGGGTCTGACGTAACAATTGATCGTTTTAATGTAGGAGGTATTTTGAGATGTCTCAATACAATCGTTCCTTGTGAGAAATCTATTACCGGAGTAGAGTATCATCAATAACCCGAACGAATCAGGGGCTGTGTAAAAAGTTCGTCAGTGACAAAGAATTTGGGCGCGGAACAAGTCACGCCTGCAAGTCGAGTGTCGCCACTCGCAACACAATTGAATCGATTATCCCGAAGGTGGGTAGGATTATAATCGATTAATATGTATCGCATAATCGTTACATTCCGAACGTTATATTACAAGTACTTGATTACAGAATTTTAATATACATCTTTAGGATATTGACGCTAATAAGTCTAATATCTGAAATCTACACATTTAAAATTAATTAATTAAATTGGAGCAATAAACAAGAAATCTCTTAATTTAGGTACTCGGAAATCTAATTAGATAAAATTGAAAGGACTTTTAAATTTGTAAATCCGGTTTAAATCGTTAAAACCTGTTGCTCATAAACAGTTACATTGAAAGCTCAATTACCGAACAGTTTAAAAATAAAATCGTTTTATTGTAACGCGAACGAATTGCATAAGGAATTGACATGACACTGATTCGATACCAGCCTCGAATCGATGGCTATCAGCTGCAGCAATCGATTACTTCCGTTTGGCGAGTTTGGCCTTTGATGAGGTCTCGAGATTTTAATTAATTGGTTCTAGGTGACAAAGACCAGTTTAGTGGCCACTGATTATGATCACAGGTTCGAGGCCAAAATTCAGATAAATAATAACACAACACGATTTTGAAAAGGTATTTAGATCTGCGTGAGCTGGGAGCGAAGCATATGGCGGTCTCTCGTTTCGGAAGCCAAGATCCACTTTGGGGTCACTGAGCCAGTGGAGTAAGTAAGTATTTAGATGAAATTGATGCAGATTCTTCATAAATTCATTCTTTCATTCACTTCCAGAACTTGAAATTAAGAAAATCAGTTTCGATGTAATGGTACCATTATGGGAACAATATTGTGACAATCCCAATTCACACCCAGAAATGGATGTGAAGTGGGTATTTAGATGAAATTGATGCATGTGAATTGGATTTTTAAAGCATAAAATTAACTCTGTTTGAGAGTTACTTTGTTCATGGTCATAGTATCGAATGTCTTGCAAGATTTAACTTGAATGACTTGATCCTCTTTGATGATCATTTTGCACATCCGTCAATAAAACCTTTAGCTTCACAAAAACAGTCGTCTGCGCACGTGCGCCGTCACACCGTTACATCTCGTCGGAAGTATGGGACGTGCTTGGTCCGTCTTTGCGGGACTTAGCAATGCTATTGCAAACTTTGGATTGGAGGCGCAATTAAAAAATGTCACGTGATAAAGAATGATAACCAAAAGGAAAAAAGAAGTTAATATTTTTGTGAAAAATTTTGATCTGGGATGAAATACTATACTTTAGGATGCGGAGACGGATGCTAAGGAGACGGTACCAATAACAATACCTTTACTTAAAATATGGGAACCTTTATTAGAGGTAACGCAAATACATATAGATTTCTTTATTTCGAGTCGTAATGGCTATATCAGATCATAATATAATAATACGAATGAATAATGATGATTGATAATATGATTGATGATTGATGATAATATCTATAAAAATATTATGATTAAATAATTAGTTATCGACGTGAAAAAGAGCCTTCTTTGAAGGCCAAGTTTTAATAAAAAATTTTGACTTTGACTTTGACTTTGAATGATTTTTGTTTGTGTATTATCTGATAATATCATAGAGCAACACGGACTTCCGTTCTACGCGCGGAAATCCTTGTTGTTCAAAGGATAATATATTGTCAGTTTTTAATAAAAATATATACTTTGTTGTGAATAATATTTTTGTGTAAACAGCTGACATATAGACATTTTAATTTATATTTCCTTTAACATAGCGTTAATCATTTTTGTCATAAAGTTGCACAGCTGTCCTAACAATTGAATATTAGTTTATAGTAATATTTTTACAAGTACCGTTTGTCCTTAAGTGACCTTTTTAAATGTTCTTTGTTATCTTTACACAAGTAAATCTCGCTGAGTTAATTTATTTTTATCTAGAATGAATGGTCTTTAAGGCGTCATGCGATAAGTAATTTGTATTTACTTCGACTTTGGGTTGACTTAGTGAGTCATACCATATGTATCTTCATATTTATGTCATTCTTTGAAAATTGATTATTTTTATGAGTTTTTGACCTCTGCTCTGCCATAGTGTATTTCTTCTTTGCCTCTACTGTGGTTCGACTTAGTAACTTGTCCAAACTTTTATTCCTTTCTCGGCTTCCATTAAATATCGTCTAATATTTTCAGGAGCGACTAATAAGCATAGAACTTTCTTTGGGCGAACATGGAGGTTGACCATGTACAAAAGGAGTGTAAGTTCCTAACTGTGTACAGTGTACACATGATATTTAGAGATGGAGAGTGATAGGTGGGCGGTAGACGGCCGTGAGACGATACCCAAGGCGCTCCGGATTTGGAAGCAGTCGCTGGCTTAGGCCACCTTAAGCGCAGGCGCCTCGAGCGAGCCCGGTGTACTACAAGTCAACTTGCTGAGTAATTATGATAATGTGATAGGCGAGTATAATTTATGTCAATGGTTAAAAAGTCAAACCATTGATGTGTATTTCTCTCTTTAGTCGTATTTCCTCATGACTGAGGGTCGTGGTCATTATATGGAATGAAACACACACAACGACTCTCATGGCAATTTTAATGTAGTGGTTTGCCATTGCCTTCTCCATTTCACACACTAGCTGATAATCATCAACCAGAGTGCAGGTTTTCTCACGATGTTTTCCTTCACCGGAAGCAAGAGGTGGTCGATGAAAACTAACATGAGTCAGATTGGTATACAATCTCATGTAACCCGGGCAGGATTCGAACCTGGGATTTGGTATCCACAGGCGGGCGCCCTACCACTCGGCCACCACCGCTTCAATGTGTATTTAGGCAATTTTAATAACTTAAGTTGAAGACGCATAACAAGTTTTACTTTTGCGTCTTATGGGATAAACATTCAGAAAGGAGCTTTGGTAGCATTTATTTGAAAAATATAATATATGGTGACCATTGGCCCAACCTTCGTATCCCAGTATTGAGATATCAAAATGTCTGATGATACATGATCAAAATCAATCAAATGTATGTGTTCACTTACAAATACCCCAATAAATTCACTTACACATACACACACATATATCACATACATAGGTACACAACTTTTTTAAATTTCTTGTTCTTCAACAATTCTTGTTTAAATTATAAACTAGACTAGGTAGATAAGGTAAATTAACTGAAAAGATATGGAAGAACGGAGCCTACTGGCACAAGTATATTATAACTTAAAAGTAGGCTTCAACACCTGTAGATTATATGTAAAACAATTTACCTAAATAAATTATTTTATTTTATTTTACTTACAAGTGATTGCTTACCCGAAAAAAAAAGACACAAATTATTTATTTTGAGCCAGATCAATAGCATTTTTACAAGTACTTCGGTCATTATAGATACAGAAGATACAGAATCACGCCTTTATCCCTACGGGGTAGACAGAGCTAAGAGTCATTTTATTTCCTTAAAATATTTTTTGCTAATGTCATTAAAACATTAAAACTCTTTGAGCGCTACTGAAAGTACACTGCGATATTATTGTACCTTGGCAAATTAAACTAATCATGATTTTCAACAAACAAATTGCTCTATTCATTTCGCTTCGTGAACCACAAACATAAGGAATAATTAGCACTCAATTATTTTTCTCTTTCCTGTCCCAAAAGCTGACACCAGTAATTTGGCAGCCTTGTACGCAATTCAACCTTCAAAGCCTTAATGGCAAGTTTATCCGGCCTCAAGATCAAAGAGACTATCATTACAGCCATTATTTGAAAGCTTACAGAGCAATTCGTCAAATTAACTGGTCTATAATAGCTGTTGTACAGCTGAATAGAGAAATTTGTGTACCGCGGGGCATTGGTTTTGTCGAAATATTAAGACACTTGTTTTTTCAAGGATATCTCTTTTTAAATTTATTTTCGTCTGCATATAGAGTTGTTTAGTATTCAAAGTCCGTGTTTTTGTGTTTGTTTTTGCATTGATAAAAGTTTGTAATAGATTGACGTCATTAGTTGATTATATAGGTATATTTTGTAAGAGATGAAATGGCGCCACATATTCAAAGTATACAAAAAATTCGCAAAAAATATCTGTCGAATACCACGTCAGTCGATAGGATTTATTAATATGCTTGCTTGTATTGTATATTTTATATATGAATATAGTAAATCAATCCACTAGTTTTTTCGTGAAATAGTCACAAGCATCCATACATCAATTGTCACAATCTTTCATGTTTATAATATTAGTAGGTATTTTTTTGAGCAACACTGCCATAGTTGAAAATCACAATAGTTTTATCAGTATTGAAAAGTTGCATTTAAAACCTTTAGTATTGAAAGTTATTAAAGTTGCATTTAAAAGCTTTTCGCTAATGATGATAAAGTCTTGATAACGCGAAGACCATGATTCACAATTCACGAATTAGAATGAGTCACACGACGCTTCCTTTTACGTAATTAGATTACCATTTAAATAAATTGGCAGCTCACTCATAAAGGTCGAAGGAATAAGGAAGTGGGCACGCAAAGGATTACATACATGTAGATAATACAGAAAAAACCAGCCAAGTGCGAGTCAAGCTCGCGCACCGAGGGTTCCGTACACGCAAAGCATCTCATATTATAGCTCTAACTAAAAGACCAACTAGTTTCATAAACAAATTTAACTTTGCAGTTCAATCCCTAGGATTCATAATGCATCGAGCGCAAAAATAAGTTTGTAACACTTTTCTTAGACTCCTATCAACATATTTACAACTTTCAGATTTATACCTCTACAAGTACTGTTAGACCTTTCTTTTTGCCAAATTTCATAATTTTAGGTCAACGGGAAGTCCTAATAGGTTTTGATTGCTGTCTGAAATTGCAAAATATGCAAAAATTCGCAACATTTACGGTAATATCTTATGATTGCGTTGACGTATAATTTTGTTTTCTTTTAGCTGAAAGAGACCGTGGATCCGAGTATTCGATATTAATTTAAACTTGATACCTTTATGCGTTCCCGAGATAAAAAGTTTGACAGACAGATGGACAGACGGCCAGACGGAAGACAAAGTGATCTTATAGGGGTTACGTTTTCGCCTTTTAAGGTACGGAACCCTAAAAACCAGCTGTACAAGAGTGCCATCCTCTCACACGCCCTTGTTATAAAGTAGAATCACTGGACTCCACTAATAAGTATATCTATAATGTCTATGAGGATGCAATGTAACTAGCTGAAAACTAGCGTATTGGTCTTCAAGTAATATTACCACTGACTTGTGAACTAATTATATTCCTTCAGAATATACATGCATCTACTTACTGAACTTATTCATTAGAATACTTACTGTGTAAGTGTCTTTGTTTGTTTTATTTGTTACAAGTGCCCCGCTCCGGCTTTGCACGGAAAGTATGTTGGGAAATTGCCTATGTCATTCAGGCATAATGTAGCTTTCTATTGGTGAAAGAATTTGTCAAATCGGTTTAAGATTACCCCCAACTTACAAACTCCTTTTTATAATATTAGTATTATAGTATGATGTATATATATAATTATAGCAACAAATAAATATTATTCTATTTTAATTTAACTTAAGTAATAATGTGAATAAAGATTCCAACTGACGCACTGATGCGTTGAAGTCTTTTGTATCAGTAAGCTCCGTCTCATGCTT
>JAEMBS010000765.1:0-11496 GCA_018467065.1 Ephestia elutella | reverse complement strand
TCTTTAACTTCATTCTAAAACATAAAAAAGGTAAAGAAAATGTAGTACCGGATTTGTTATCTCGTTCAAAAAATCTATCGGATAATAAAACTAACTTAAATGTTTCAGTTTTAACGGTGGAAGAACAGTATAATAAAGTTTTACAAGGCTGTCAAAACAATCCTGATAGTTTTCCAAACTATACTATTAAGGACAATAAGCTTTATCGTCTTTCTCGTTCCCTTCATATACTATAACGGATGACTTCCCTGTATGGAAAGAAGTTCCTCTTCCTGGTGATAGAGAAAATCTGATTAAAAGTAATCATGGTTTGCCTGGTGAACCTCACCTTGGAATTTTTAAAACCTATAAAAAACTTTCTCTTTTATATTATTGGACAGGAATGTTCAAAGACATTGCTCAATTAATAAGTGAATGTGAGTCTTGTCTTGCTTATAAGCATCCTAATCATTCACCTTATGGTCCCATGGGTAAACCTAAAGTTTGCTCAAGACCCTTCCAATGTATTTCTCTTGATTTAATGGGTCCTCTTCCCATGACAAGAAAACGCAATCAACACATCCTAGTTGTGAATTGTTGTTTTACTAAATATACTTTAATCTTTCCCCTTAAACTGTGCTATCGCCAAAGATATTATCGAATGCCTAGAAAAACTTTGTATTTCTTATACATGGTGTACCTCAAACTATTATTATGGACAATGGTTCTCAATTTCAATCTAGAGAATTCAAAAACTTCTGGATAACTATAAAATACCTTTTATCTTTTATTCACCTCTTGTATTATTATTGCCCGCAAGTCAATCCCACTGAAAGGTATAACAGAACTATTGTTACGGCTTTAGCGTCTCTTTGTAGGTGATTTTTGATCATAGATCCTGGGATATTTTTCTTCCAAAAATCCAATATGCTATGAACAGTACAGTTAATGCAGAAATACGTGTGGTTATTCCCTCAGCATTTCTAGTTTTTGGCAGGGAAACTATCAGCTGTGGTTCTGTTTATACTCCTACGAATAACCTTGACGAATTTACTTTCTTACCTCGTGATATTTATGCTACTAATATAGGATTACTTGCAGACAATTTTTGACAAAGTACAAGTAGCTCTATTTGACTCCCATACTAAAAATAGTGTTCGATATAATTTACGACATACTATAAAAGAATTTAATGTCGACGATTATGTTTGGCGTAAGAACTATGTGCTCAGTAATGCCGGTTCTTACTTTAGTGCCAAATTAGCACCTAAATTCGTTCGGTGTAAAGTGATACAGAAACTCTCTCCACTTGTATATATCCTTGAGGACCCTAACGGTACTCGTGCAAAAATGCAGCACATAAAGGATATCAAGACTTAGAATTTATTTTAATTTTACTTTTTACTTGACTAATGTATATACTTTTATTTTTGTTTGTTCCCATCTTCAATTACTAGTTACATTTTTGGCATTTTCTCATTTCCTATCATTTTCATTGTTATCATCGGCTCTTAAGCCTCTAAAGAACTAAACTAAAATGTTCTTCTACATCTCTCTACACAATCTTGTGTTGAGTCTTTACCTTTGCATTACTTAATGTGCACTACTCTCTTTACGCAAGTTTGCGTTGCGTACTCTTTATTTATTTCTTTTCTTTGAGCGGTTGACAACTCGTAAAATAAGCTCCTTGTTATACCTAAGAAATACTACTATACTTACATACATTCATTATTTCCTGTATATATTTTCATCATATCTTTATTACATTACTTTCTTTCTAATGAGCGGCTGACTACTTCATAAAATAAGCCTTCAGTCATATCATATTCATATATCATTCATCATCAATGGGATTTCAGCGTGAGCGGATTACAACTCCTTAAATAAGCCAACTGTTACGTAGTACTACTAGGCAGGTACTTATCTTGGAGTAGGAGCCATTGACTGTGAGCCCTACCCCTAAGTTTAGATCGATTTTAGTATGAAAGGTTTATTGTAATATGAAAGATTTGGTATGATAGGCTGGTATGAAAGTGGTTGTCCTATTAACCTTCAAAATTTTCACCTAGTGTTAAAATTTTCAGGGGTGTTGGGGGAAATGTAGTGTATTCATGTTTATTTAACTTTTATTCTTGTCTATTTTACTATTATAATTACTTATTTAGCTCAAAATGTTCTTTTTTTACACTTTCTGTAGTAAAATTTCTACGTTGCTAGGGAATATTTCTTTAAACTTACCGCTATATCTTCATTTTTGGTTATTTTATGTTATTTTGGTTTTCCCAATATATATTTCGTGTTTATTTCCACTTTTTTATACTTAATTCTTTAAATTGTGTAATTTTTTACTTGCGTTTTTTCATTGTAAACAATTATGATTGTCAAGCGTTGTCGCATGTCAGATTTTATTTTTCTAAAATTCTATAAATTTCTATGTATACCTTTTCGCAAATGTTCTAATTTCGTATTTTATTTGAAAAATTATGAAGCAATACGAAATTCTAAATCGAGGCCTATATAAAGACGCTGAATGTCAGAACGGGTCAGTCTTCACTTCTCCGAGAAATCGGAGCGCGGAGCGAAATTAAAGGTCTTGTCCCGGGGCCTGCTGACCCCGGGACCCTGCAAGCCTTCGCGACGTAAATAACAAGAAAACTAAAACCTCCAGAAGAAACGAGGAAGTTGCTGTGGACCTGTTGGACTGAAGCCGGGTATCAGGCATCCATTACCTGCCCAGCCGTTCCTGCTCTGTCATCAGACGTCTGCCAGGCGTCCACTATCTGCCTGCCGTGCCTGCTGTGTCGTCAGTCGTCGACAAGGCACCCTTTATCTTACTGCCGTGCCCGCTGTGTCGTCAGTCATAGACAAGGCACTTATTACCTGCCTGCCGTGCCTGCTGTGCTGCCCGAGTTCGATCTGTTACCCCTTACCCCTGTGCCGTTCATCCGTACCGTTCATCTTCAAGTGTTTTTTAAAAACTCTACTTGTATTTTTTATTATTATAAATATATATCTAAACTTTATCTATAAAACCTGTTATTTTACTTCATAACAGTTTAGTGTAGCGAAAACAGTAGCGCCACAGAATAGTAAGTAGTACTAACGTACATATCGGCCACTCACCGCCCCGCACTCATTTCAAATACCGCACCCCACCCCGCCCAGCACTTCGCTGTAGACATCACTAACACGGTTTAGGCGCGATTGGTCCAAAGTTCCAAAAATGTCCAATTCACGGTTGGTCTAAAAATAAACAATGTTTCCGAAATTGTAAATTTTTTGAGTGGTAAACTTTGTATATTGAGAAGCTAAGATCATGTAGTATAGTTTTAAGTACCTAATCTGTGATAGTAGGTTTAGGTTATTTTTTTAAGACCGCCTGGAAAGACAGACCTTGAGGGCGAAAACGATATTAGGTTCAGGTTATTTTTTTTATTACTGCCCGGAAAGGCTTGAAGGCAGGAAAGGTCAGGTTGTCAGGTTCAGGTTACTCTTTATGCCCACCCGGAAAGACTGAGGGCAGAAAAGAAGTTAGGTTCAGATTTTTTTTTTATATTACCGCCTGGAAAGACTTGAAGGCAGAAAATAAGTTAGGTTCAGGTTACTTTTTATGGCCTATTGGCACGTTTTTTTATTATTTTATATCTTTATCAATATATATCTATCTATGCGCGGTCGGTAACGATGAAATTTTCGCGCCATTTTGATTGAAAATAACGACACGCACGCAAGCAGCCTTACTAAATTTCATGCACACATATATATGCGAGTGTATAAACGGTATTTGCCTATGAATTTTTAATTTTGCCTATTTGCTATTTTACCAATTTTTCAACTCGCTCCGTCGCGTCGTGAATAAAGTGCTAACTCTCGCTCAAGCAACAGTTTCACAGGGGCGGGATAATGATTAATCCTTTTTTGCCGCAGGCGAAGCCGCGGGTAACAGCTAGTATAGAAATATAAATTCACGGCACGTGCTCTAAACGTAGTTTGAATTCAAAAACATTTGGAAAAACAAGTTATTTTAATTTCTATGAGAAATCCTCTAGCGAGGGAAAGGCGCGCTGTCTCCACTCCACATGTAAAACGCAGTCCGTGTTGCGTGCGCTATGCACTTTCTGCCTCATGTAATATTTCTACAATCTCTAAGTATATGCTCCACTACGTAATACATAGTTACTTGCTGAATGATTTAAAAGCAAAAAGATCCGGTTTTACGTTTTGTTTTTATAAAGCAATAAAATCGGAAGTCCGGAAGGCTCGATATGCTTGATTAAAGTTGATCAGTAAGTAAGTACATTAAAACAAAGTCCCTAACCGCGTCTGTTTGACCTAGATAAATTCAAAATCCCCCGAACAGATTTTTAAATTATTTTCACCTAATTGTAAAAATTGCTTTAATTTTTTTATTGACAAAGGTGAAGGCCATAAAGCTAATCCATACTTCCATACTAATATTATAAATGCGAAAGTTTGGATGTGAGTTTGTGAGTTTGTGAGGATGTTTGTTACTCAATCACGCAAAATCTACTGGACGGATTACGATGAAATTTGGTACAGAGGTAGATAATGACCTGGAATAGCACATAGGCTACTTTTTATCCCGAAATAAATGGTTCCCGTGGGCATTAGATACCAATTATAGCAACGCCATCTATCATTTGACAAAATAGACGTCATGTCAAAATGACGTTACGTCAAAGTGACGTTACGACAGCCTCCCCACTACTTCCATATAAAATGGGCCGTTACACCGGGCGGCCGGCAGCATGCCCGGATACGTCGAGGTGTGCGGACCACCTGCTGCTGAGTGCACACTAATGGCACTCTGCTCAAACTTCTATATGTATGTGTGAAGGAACATCAGTGAGTTTATTGTGATGTACATTGCGTGCAAAGGCGGGGCGCGCAACATAGCCGTATGAGGTACACTAGCATTTTTTCCATTAGGTACATCTAATTTGTCATTAAATGGCGCTTTAATTAAATACTTGCCTTTAGTTCTCACGAGATGGCACTTTACCGCGGACAAGTTCTTTCAATATGTTTTCGCGAAGAATGTTCTTTCGAGTAATATTTTTATAAATGTTTATGTATACCATATAGTGTAGCGAAAACAGAAGCGCCACAGAATAGTAAGTAGTACTAACGTACATATTTTACAACACTGACACGGTTTAGGCGCGATTGGCCCAAAGTTCCAAAAAATGTCCAATTCGCGGTTGGTCTAAAAATAAACAATGTGTTCGAAATTGTGAATTTTTGAGTGTTAAACTTGTATATTAAGAAGCTAAGATCATATAGTAGTAGTTAGGTTTAGGTTTTTTTTTCGACCGCCCGGAAAGACTTTGAGGGCGGAAACGAAGTTAGGTTCAGGTTATTTTTTTTTATTACTGCCCGGAAAGACTTGAAGGCAGAAAATAAGTTAGGTTCAGGTTACTCTTTATGACCACCCGGAAAGACTTTGAGGGCGGAAAAGAAGTTAGGTTCAGGTTTTTTTTTTATTACCGCCCGGAAAGACTTGAAGGCAGAAAATAAGTTAGGTTCAGGTTACTTTTTATGACCGATTGGCACGTTTTTTTATTATTTTATATCTTTATCAATATATCTATCTATACGCTGTACGGTAACGATGAAATTTTCGCGCCATTTTGATTGAAAATCACGACACGCACGCAAGCAGCCTTACAAAATTTCATGCACACATATATATGCGAGTGTATAAACGGTATTTGCCTATGAATTTGTAATTTTGCCTATTTGCTATTTTACCTATTTTTCAACTCGCTCCATCGTGAATAAAGTGCTAACTCGCGCTCAAGCAACAGTTTCACAGGGGCGGGATAATGATTAATCCATTTTTGCCGCGGGCGAAGCCGCGGGTAACAGCTAGTAAGAAATAAAACAAAATCTCAATTAATTATATAGCTTTAAGCGAAGCTACAAATACCGACAGTCGCCATATTTCTACTGTAGTAGGTATTTTGAATGAAATAGGTTTAGAAAGTATAGATCATTTGAAGGTAAGAATTGTATCCCATTCAGCACACGTTCCACTCAGATTTTCTTGTCGGCGAGTGGTTCCGCTTCCAAAATATATTTCTTGTTGTTCAAAGACGAAACAAAAAGGTAGATATGATAAACTCAGTTTTCTATCATATATATTATTAAGATATTTTTATCTTATTTGTCTCATTCAAGATGATTCACTTTCACGTATTATGCACAAATATGCAAGATAAGATACACGTGGTATTAAAGTTTATAAAATAAAACTTTATTCATCTCGATAGTGACTTTTCCGTGGACCGACAAAATAGACAAAGGTCAAAAATGTATTGGTGCCTTCTCTGGATCTCGCCATCTCGCCAAGGCATTTGATACGGTTTCAGCCAATACTCCTTACCAAATTAGAGCGCCTTGGTGTGAGGTAGATGCCTACAGTGGTTTCAATCCTACTTAGAAGACCGCAGACAGCGTGTGCAAATAGGAGATAATTATAGCGAGTATACAAATATAGAATTCGGTAGTGCCACAAGGCAGTATTTTGTACCTACCCTTCAATTCTTTCCTGATTTATATCAATGACTGTGTTCCATGTCAATTGCCAATGCTCGCATTTTCACATTTGCTTGATGACACTGCAGTCATCTTCCACGCCAAGTCTTGGAACGGGTCGCTGATGTGGCTCGAAGGGGCTCAATAAGATATCTCAATGGCTTCAATATAACCTCCTTTACAGTTAACATCTCGAAGACAAAATACAATTGCATTCCGATTACAGAAAGAACTGCTCCTCCAGTACGCACTTACTATAAAATACATATACACAATTTGCAATTCACATATTTTTGAACACTTAGATTGCCAATGTATGCCACTTGAACAAGTTACAAAATTAAAATATCTAGGAGTAGTAATTGATGAACACCTAAATTGGGCAGAACAAGTAAATGCTGTTTCCAAACGCGCAAAAAAATTTACATATACATCTAAAAAACTTAGTTATGTTGCTGATTCTAACACACTTAAACTTGTTTATCAAAGTTTGTGCGAGAGTGTACTTAACTATTGTATCTTTGCATGGGGGTCGACCTACAAGACTCACTTGATCAAATTAGAACGGACACAGCGAGCACTTCTAAAAATAATATACAGAAAACCTTGGCTATACCCCCACAGATTCGCTTTATTCTACATGCAACCATCCTCGGGTCAGACAGTTATACATTATATCGACTATCCTTAAATTCCACAAAAAAGCCAAAAAAACTGCTCGTAGAACCCGCAGAATCGTCAAATGGGATCGTCCAAAACTAAATACTGACTTCGCCCAGAGAATGTTTAATTTTATGGGACTAGTGATGTGCCGTTTCCGAAATTTTCGAGAATTATTGGAAACGGTCAGGAAACGTTCTCGGAAATATTTCCTAGAATGGAAATTGTTGGAAAAGTACTTGAAATATATAAAAATTTCGAATTTTCTTTATGCAGTCGTCTTTATAATAAGAACATTAATAATCATTGAAATTTTCACGAAAATCTGATGACGGGAAATACATATTTTCCAAATTCCCGAGAAATTTTCCAAGAAATTTCTGGGAAAATTTCCAAGAAATTTTTAGATTTCTTTAAAATGTTAGATCATTCTCAGAAAGTTAGTACATATTTTGCAAACTTGAAGTTTTTTGTACAAATAATTATTTGAACCGCAATGTCCTCAGTATTTACTATGGACATTGTGGTTTTTGATTCTAGTAGACACAATTATGATGTACGAATTAAATGAATGTTTGTTTGAAAAATTTTATCTATTTAACTGTTAAAGCATGTTAATCTAATGTTAGCCTCTCTTAATATTGTATTTGTACCTACAATACATGTACTTGAACTAATATGTTCGGTTCGCTCCGCCATATTAAAATATGTCCTACCATTGCATGCCTGGAAGGGCAATCTGTTGAACCTGTATCTAACATTAAGACCAACTAATGTATATACACAGATATTGCAATAAATATTTTAGATTTTGATTTTAAAATGAAAACGACCAAAACTTTAAAATACCTGAGTAATATCAAATTTCAAATTCAGAAATAGACAAAGGAGGAGTTAAAAATAAATGAACTCATGGTTGGTACTATTGATATATTTTTAAGTTCAATACAAAATTGGGTTTTGTGAAAAGATAGAGGATGTTCAAATATACTCAACTGCATTTCAGTCACATAAACCGCTTTGGCATATGCCTTGTGAACTGTATTATATAACAAGTTGAATAAATATACACAGCCAAACACAAGTTGAATATAAATATACATAAACAGCCAAGAGCCAGGTCAATCTGAAATAGATCATTTTCCAATTTGACTCGACCGGGGATCGAACCCGGGACGTCTGGTGTAACAGTCCGGTATGATGACCACTTAGGTCATTTGTAGTGTATGTCTTTTTTTTTACTAGCTATCTGTGTCCCACTGCTGGGCAAAAGCCTTCCACGTATCTCTATTCTTGGTCCTCTCTTTCCATTCTTTGTCGAACGCTCTCAGGTCGTCCGCCCATCTCGTCTTTGGTCTTTTTCTTTTTCCATCAGTTGGAACCCAGTTTGTTAAAGTTCGAGTCCCTCTCTCCGGGTGCATGCAACAGACGTGCGTGACTCGCCCAATCCCACTTTAGCCTAGCTGCCTTTTTTGCCACATCGACGATTTTCGTCATAGAGCGCAGTTTAGTGTTTCTTACTCGATCGACAAGTTTGACACCAACTATGCTGCGCTCCATGGCTCTCTGACAAACCTTCAATTTGAACCGTTTCTCTCTTCGGTTAGAGACCATGTTTGGGCACCGTAGGTAAGGATGGGCAAGATGCATACGTCAACGAGTTTCTTCTTTAGGCAAATTGCTTTTGAGTAGTTCTTTCATCGACCAGAAGCTTTTCCAAGCATTCTCGATCCTGCGATCGATTTCTTTGTCTTGCCGGTCGATGAAAGATACTACTTGCCCAAGATATACATACTCGTCAACATATTGCATTACTTCCCCATCTACCACTACCCTACATTTCAAGCCTTTAGTCATGAGCTTAGTTTTGGTTTGATTCATTTTGAGGCCAACTTAAGGCTTGCCGTGCTGAGTTCTTGTAGCATTATATCGAGTTCAGATGCAGAGGATGCAAAGAACAATGTCATCGGCAAAACGAAGATTAGTTAATCTTTTTTCGCTGATGACAATGCCCCTAGATTTTCAATGGACAGCTAGCGTTTTAAAGACTTCCTCGAGGGCGCTGGTGAATAGTTTGGAAGAGAGCGGGTCACCCTGCTTCACACCTCGCATAATTGGAAAAGATGGACTTTATCTTTATCTATAAAAAAAATATAATATGCTTACCCCATCAAAAATTCCGCTTACCTGAATGATCCACAGGTGGTTCTTAACGCATCCCTTATCAGTGTGTTTTATTTGCCAGGTATATTGTTTCGCGATAAGGACTATACTACGATGCTATGTGAAGTGTTTAATATATTTTAGTAAAAGTGGATATAATTTAAAAATTTGAGCGAAAACGTTTCCGAAACTTTCCGGAAAGTTTCGGAAATTTTCCATGAAAGAAATTTTCGGAAAGCGAGAATTTCTCGGCGGCACATCACTATATGGGACCTTTCATTTATACTAAATTCTACCGTATAAATAATAATGTTATTGACATGACGAGATCAACGTGTAGGCGAACGGCTTGTGAGTGGCTAAAGGACAAAACTTACGAAGAAACTGAAGAAATATTAGAACGCATTTCCTAAAATTATTTATCTTAATCGAAATTCAATTGATGTTACCTATTCATTTTTATAAGTTCTCTGTTTTGTTATTACTTACGTTTTTTGCTTTTCTTTCATGTTAAGTGTCTCTTTTAATTATGTTTTATTAAGCTCCATTGATGGGAAGACGCCAACTCCACGACACAGGTTCTCCTAGTGTGGATTTTGGTGAAACCTTGTTTAGATAAGTTTTCAACATGTACTTGTATTTAAATAACAATAATTGTTAATTATGTTAAACTGTTTTGTTTAACAATAAAGAATTTATTTATTTATTTATCCATACTAATAATATTATAAATGCGAAAGTTTGGATGTGAATTTGTGAGTTTGTGAGTTTGTGAATTTGTGAGTTTGTGAGGATGTTTGTTACTCAATCACGCAAAATCTACTGGACAGATTTCGATGAAATTTGGTACAGAGGTAGATAATGACCTGGAATAGCACATAGGCTACTTTTTATCCCGGGAAAAAGCACTGTTCCCGTGGGAAATTCACGCGGGCGAAGCCGCGGGCAAAAGCTAGTTTATTATAAGTAAGTTTTGGAAGTGTAATAATTTTATTATTTTCTCCTCGCCTACAAATAAAAGTTGCATATTTAGGTCTGCCATATCTGCACGCACAATTTCATCTATGGTCTGTCCCAGATTTGAAAAATACAACTGTCGTAAGTACTATAAATCGGCTATATTGCCTCTCACCTGCCCTGAAAAGGCATAATACATAACATACAGGATATTATGTACAGGAAGCGATAAACGGATATAGAAAGCTCGATAAATAAACAGCTCAAGACATCTTATATTTTATTTCCTTTTGAGGGTATTTTATAAACTTGTAAGCACGAAATTGGACTGACTCCAATGTTTTCTCCATTTATCTACTGCAGAATCCTAAGATAGATGACCAGACCCATTAAGTATCACTACATATTTAACAAAGTTACCCTGTCTCGTAAACCTGGAAGTGAAAAAGTACGGATTTTCTGAGGGATTTTCATTTTAACATAGTACGGACTAGCGCTTTCCCGATTGCATCCTCAGCGTCGGAGTCCAGGGCCTACTTTTTCTTCTCCACTTCGCACGAGCTTCGGCATCCTTAGTTATGAGAATATTGGCACGCATATACTCCTTGACGACATCAAGCCAGTTTTTCTTAGATTTTCCCCTTCTGCCAGGACCGGGTGGCGGCATGGCCAAAAATTTGTTCCCTATGTGGCTTGCCGGATTACGGAAAACGTGGCCGTACCAACGTAGGCGTCACTCTTGGAGTTTGCCTGCTATGTCACGGATATGAAGACTGCCGCGAATGCGGGAGTTTCAGACGAAGCCGCGCCGCGTGACTTGCGTTTAAATTTTTAATAATTAGCAGGATTTTAAGGTACAATGCTGTTAATTATTAAAAATTAAAACGCAAGCATGGGTAGCATATTGTAGATTTTATAAAAGCATCATTAAACTGTTCCAAATATTGATTCACTGCATTCTTTACAGGCATTTATGTTTATTTTGCCTTAAACTCTCAGACAATTACGTGTTTGTTTAATAATCGATGTTTAAAAATATAATAGGAGTTTTATAGCGATTATGTTTGTTTAGGCAAGTGTGATCATCTTCTACGATTGTTTAAAATTACATTGACCTTGTGTATCTTACGGCGAATTCACTATAATGATGTATGTAGATACGCCAGTGTAATGAATTAT